>CM042221.1:110000-237500 GCA_023566465.1 Cottus gobio
GGGGCACCTCTCGGATAGAAAACAGAACATACGGTATTATCTGGTCCCAGTTTTTCCCGTCGACCTCGATGGCCTTCCTCAGCATTTGCTTGAGGGTTTTGTTAAACCTCTCCACCAACCCATCGGTCTGCGGATGGTACACCGATGTTCTGATTTGTCCTACCTTCAGGAGCTGGCACATCTCCCTCAAGACCCGCGACATAAAGCAGGTCCCCTGGTCCGTTAGGATCTCCTTGACCAATCCAACTCTGCTACAGAGGAGGAACAGCTCTCTGGCGACGGTCTTCGCTGTGGCGGTACGTAGGGGAATGGCCTCGGGGTATCGGGTGGCATAGTCCATCATGACTAAGATGTAGCGGTGTCCCTTACTGGACTTGGGGAGGGGTCCCACAATGTCCATGGCCACTCGCTGGAAGGGAATATCAATTATGGGCAGAGGGATTAATGGGTTTCTGAATGAAACCTTAGGGGCCGTCTTCTGGCATTGCTGGCAGGCTCGGCAGTAGTCCTGGATCGCCCTCTTAACTCCTGGCCAGTAGAAGCGCCCGATGACCCGTTCATAGGTCTTCTCAACCCCTAGGTGTGCCCCCATCAGGTGGGAATGTGCTAAATACAGGACTTTGGAGACATAGCATTTGGGTACCAACAACTGGTCTACTACTTGTTCTCCTATTTTGGCGACCCGATACAGTAGCCCATTTTTTATTGCAAAGTGTGGGAGAGGGAGTTTACGCACCTGGTTGATTGGGGACCTGTCCACCACGATCACATCTCGTCGGGCTTGCTCGAGGTTGGGGTCCTCCAGCTGGGCGGTCCCGAACCTTCCGGTCCCGGCTGTGGGTCCTATTTCCGCCATGGGAAATTCGGAGAACCCCTCTTCAGGGGAGGTCTGCATCCCTGGGGTTGCCACCGGGTCTCTGGTCTTGGCGGGACTCTGTATTTCCTCCTCGATTTCCCGGTCTGAGGTGCTGGCGACGTCGGATGGTGCGGCGCAAGCGGGGAGGGGATGGGGAGTCCTTGGCCCTCGGGGTCGACTAGGAGGTCTCCTCTCGCTGTCCGTGGCTTGGTAATCCCACAGCCGCCAGAATATGGGGCAATCCCGACCAATCAACATCGGCACCGGTAGATTGTCAACTAACCCGGCCGTGACCTGAAACGCTCCCCGTGTGGTCTTCACCTGGATGTGGCTGGTGGGATAGTTTCTGGTGTCGCCATGAACACAGGCTACGGGGATAGGGGGCCCTCGTGGGCTCCGGGTCAGCCCTGGCCGCAGGAGTGTAACCGCACTCCCGGAGTCCAGTAGGGCTTCGGTGTCCTGGTCTCCTATCTTAACCGGTAGTCTCGGGGCCGTGGTGCTTTCGTGGGCCCAGCACATCGTCAGATAACTTGGGTTCTGGGAGTCGCCGGAGGCCGCCGGAGGCATTGGTACATCTGGTCCCGGGCAATTCCATGCCAAATGGCCCTCCTGGCCGCAGGTGAAACACTTCCTTCGGTCGGGGTCGCCGGAGTTTCGGTGTGATGTCGTCATTGGCCGAGTCCCTGCCCATCGCTCCGGTCCGTTAGGCCCACCGTCACGTTCCCTCTTCTTCTCTCGGGTCGGTCCTCCCGGATTCCTGGGGCGCCATCCCCGGAGGTCTTCCGGCGGCCGGCTCTGCACTATGGTCACGGAAACTTGGTGGTTTTCGACCAGCTCCACCAGAGCGTCTACGGTCCTTGGGTTGCTGCGGGCGGCGTGTCGTTGGGCCTCCCCGGGGAGCGCTCGGACACAACGGTCGATCACCACTCGGTCCAGGGCCGGGGGTCCCTCCCCCGCTGTGAGCCAACTGCGGGTTAACCGCATGAGGGTGGCGATCTGGGGTCGCACTGGCTTGGTCTCGTTGTAGGTCCAAGCGTGGACCCGTTGGGCCCGGGTCTGAAGATTATGTCCATAGTGGGCTAATACCGTCGCTTTCAGAGCTCTGTAATCCTCAGCGTCCTCAGCGGCCAGGTCCTGGCAGGCTTTCTGCGCATCTCCGGTCAAGAAGGGTCCCAGGATTCCCGCCCATTCGGTTTCGGGCCAGCGCTCCCTTCTCGCGGTTCTTTCAAATAGCTCCAGATATGCTTCCACGTCATCTTCCCCCGTCTGCTTGGTGAGTACCCTCCCGGGATTTGGGATTTCCCCAGCTGCTGCCCCAGCGTCGTCATTGCTTCCTGCAGCGCTTGCAGGCTCTGGGTCTGTTGGGCTTGGGTTTGGATCAGCAGTGCGATCGCGTTCTCCATGACGCTGTGTTTCTCCTCGGTGGTACCTATTTTACGCTGAACCTGTCCCGTGTTAGATCACAGTGCCCACATTCTCCACCATCTGTGGCGCCCAGGGGGAGATAGGTATAGTTCAGACGTAAAATAGGTACGGACACACGGGGATTTAATTAACAAAAAGAGGCTTTATTGTTCAAACGCAAGGGAGCAGGGAAGTGGGAAAAAAGAAATCAAAAGATCTTCCCGTCCGGGGTCCGTCGGCTTCACTCCGTCTGCTACTCGCACGCCTCTTCCTGGAAGGACAGCACAGAAGAGATATGAATTCTCCGTTTACCCCTCTTCGGCGGCAGCTCTCTTCCTCCCGGCTGCAGAAATACCCTCTTAATTAGAGATTGCCGGCAGGTGTGTCCACTGCCACGTTCCGATTGGCTGCAGCACCTGTACTGGGAAGTACCGGCCATTTAGTACTTCCCCCAACCGGAGCCTGGGGATCCTCCCCCTGTGCTCGGTCTTCCTCTCTGGTCCCTCACAATATATATATATATATATATATATATATATATATATATGTATGTATATATGTTGGACCTCTGGAACTGCCAGTCAGCTAACCGCAAGGCTGACTTCATCTCTGGCTTTGCTATCAAGCAATCTCTGGACTTCCTGGCTCTCACTGAGACCTGGATCACACCAGACAACACATCTACCCCTGCCGCTCTCTCCTCTGCCTTCTCCTTCAGCCACACACCTAGGCCCACTGGCCGGGGTGGTGGTACTGGTCTACTCATCTCCCCCAAATGGAGTTTTTCTCTCTACCCGCTTCCACTGTCTACACCACTGTCTTTTGAGCTTCATGCTGTGACGGTTACCCATCCGGTTCAACTGAACATTGTTGTTCTCTACCGTCCACCTGGTTCCCTTGGAGACTTCTTGGAAGAATTAGACGTCCTCCTATCAAATTTCCCAGAAAACGGCCCCCTCTCATTCTTCTAGGTGACTTCAACATCCAGACCGAGAAGTCATCTGACCTGGTGCTCCTACTATCTTCCTTCGCTCTCTCACTCAGTCCTTCACCTCCGACTCACAAGGCTGGAAATCATCTTGACTACATTTTCACCAGAAACTGCTCAACATCTAACCTCACTGTAACTCCACTTCACGTCTCAGACCACTTCTTCATCTCCTACTCTCTCCCACTCTTGGGAACTGACAACCCTCCCACAGCAACAGACTCTGCACCTATCCGTCGCAACATTCGCTCCCTCCTCTCTGGCCTCGTCTGTTCTGTCAGCCCTTCCTTCAACTGACTCTTTCTCACTCATGCATCCTAACTGTGCCACAGACACTCTCCTCTCTACTCTGTCCTCCTCTCTTGATTCTCTCTGTCCTCTTACGACACGTAAGGTTCGCAATTCCTCTCCGGCTCCGTGGTTGTCAGACCCGGTCCGTGCCCAGAGAGCCACTTTGCGAGCATCGGAAAGGAAATGGCGAAAATCCAAACACGCAGACGACCTGCACGCCTATCACTCTCTTCTCGCCTCCTTCTCTGCCTCTATCTCTGCAGCCAAAAGCCTGTTCTACCAATCCAGAATTGAATCTTCTTTCTCTAACCCCAAAAAACTCTTCTCCATTTTTTCCAACCTCCTTGACCCCCCCTGTCCTCCTCCTCCCTCCACCCTTCTACCGAACCACTTTGTCGACTACTTTACAAAAAAGATAGATGACATACGCTCCTCATTCACTGATCCCCCGCCCATAACTACATCTCCATTAACATTATCCGCCTCCCCTTCGCTTTCCTCTTTCACCCCTCTGTCCCCCAACCAAGTTCTTACCTTGGTATCCTCTGCCCGCCCAACCACCTGCCCCCTTGACCCCATCCCATCTCACATCCTCCAGTCTATTGCTCCTGACCTTCTTCCCTTTCTCACCCATCTTATTAACACCTCCCTCTCAACTGGTTGTTTCCCTAACTCTCTGAAGGAGGCAAGAGTTAACCCTCTCCTGAAGAAACCCACTCTCGACCCGTCAGAAGTCAACAACTACAGACCTGTCTCTCTCCTTCCCTTTCTTTCCAAAACCCTGGAGCGAGCTATCTTCAACCAAGTCTCCTCCTTCCTCCACCAGAACAACCTTCTGGACCCTCACCAGTCTGGATTCAAGGCAGGCCACTCAACAGAGACTGCCCTCCTTGCTGTCTCAGAGCAGCTTCACACTGCGAGAGAAGCATCTCTCTCCTCTGTCCTTATCCTTCTGGACCTTTCTGCTGCCTTTGACACAGTGAACCACCAGATCCTCATCTCCTCCCTCCAGGACCTGGGTATCTCAGGCACTGCGCTCTCCCTCCTCTCATCCTACCTCAGTGATCGCACCTACCGGGTAACCTGGAGAGGATCTGTGTCTGAACCTTGTCCTCTCACTACTGGGGTCCCTCAAGGCTCGGTCCTCGGTCCTCTCCTCTTCTCCCTGTACACCAACTCTCTTGGCTCCGTCATTCGCTCGCATGGCTTTTCCTACCATAGCTATGCTGATGACACCCAACTGATCCTCTCGTTTCCACAATCGGAAACACAGATAGCAGCACGAATCTCTGCTTGTCTGACTGACATTTCACAATGGATGTCCGCACACCACCTGAAAATTAACCCTGACAAGACGGAATTACTTTTCCTTCCAGGAAAAGTCTCCCCCACTCACAACCTGACGATTACTTTCAACAACTCAGTCTTGGCCCCGACCCCGACTGCCAGGAACCTCGGTGTGACCCTTGACAGTCAACTCTCCCTGACTGCCAACATTACCGCAACAACTCGTTCCTGTAGATTCATGCTGCACAACATCAGGAGAATACGTCCACTTCTCACCCAGAAGGCGGCACAGGTTCTCGTCCAGGCTCTGGTCATCTCGCGCCTAGACTACTGCAACTCCCTCCTGGCGGGTCTACCTGCTGGTGCCATCCGACCTTTGCAGCTCATCCAGAATGCAGCAGCTCGACTGGTCTTTAACCTCCCGAAATTCACCCACACTACTCCGCTCCTCCGCGACCTTCACTGGTTACCGGTGGCCGCCCGCATCCGCTTCAAAACATTGGTACTGGCGTACCGTGCAACGAACAGATCTGGTCCAGTCTACATCCAGGACATGGTAAAACCTTACACCCCAACTCGTGCGCTCCGCTCGGCTTCTGCCAATCGGCTTGTAGCTCCGTCACTGCGAGCTAAACACTCAACAAAGTCTCGACTGTTCTCTGTCCTGGCTCCTCGATGGTGGAATGAGCTCCCCATTGACATCAGAACAGCAGAAAGTCTCTACATCTTCCGTCGCAAACTAAAAACCCATCTTTTCCGACTATACCTTGAATAAAGGAAGTAGCACTTTAGTAGCACTGAAATGGCTCTTACTGATAGCACTTTGTAGTTGAACTTTTTGTCGAAATTGTACCTTCGTGATTCTTGTTGTAAACCGTAGAATGCAGTTATTGTAAGTCGCTTTGGATAAAAGCGTCAGCTAAATGAAATGTAATGTAATGTAATGTAATTTACTTTCCCAAACATGTCTTGACTCTGATGTGCGTTGGGTGGACACGATACTCGATATTGAGCTGGTAAACCACAATGCCTCATGAGCCAGAGTTGTCCACCACGATGAGGCTCCTCGAGCCCACGATGGCTCACATTCCCTGATGAAAGTTATAGAGTCCACGGTGGCTCACATTCCCTGATGAAAGTTATAGAGTCCACGGTGGCTCACATTCCCTGATGAAAGTTATAGAGTCCACGGTGGCTCACACTCCCTGATGAAAGTTATAGAGTCAACGGTGGATCACACTCCCTGATGAAAGTTCCCATGCCCACAGTGGCTCAGGACTCCCTGATGAAAGTTCCCATGCCCAAAGTGGCTCACTACTCCCTGATAATACAAGTCAAAAACCTGGTCTTCTTTCTCGTAATGTAGGTCTGGATGTACGTGACCTGGTTGAATTTACTTTCACAAACATGTCTTGACTCTGATGTGCGTTGGGTGGACACAATACTCGAGATTGAGCTGGTAAACCACGATGCCTCATGAGCCCGAGTTGTCCACCACGATGAGGCTCCTCGAGCCCACGATGGCTCACATTCCCTGATGAAAGTTATAGAGTCCACGGTGGCTCACATTCCCTGATGAAAGTTATAGAGTCCACGGTGGCTCACACTCCCTGATGAAAGTTCCCATGCCCACAGTGGCTCACTACTCCCTGATAATACAAGTCAAAAACCTGGTCTTCTTTCTCGTAATATTGGTCTGGATGTACGTGACCTGGTTGAATTTACTTTCCCAAACATGTCTTAAATCTGATGTGCGTTGGTTGGACACAACACTCGATATTGAGCTGGTAAACCACGATGCCTCATGAGCCCGAGTTGTCCACCACGATGAGGTTCCTCGAGCCCACGATGGCTCACATTCCCTGATGAAAGTTATAGAGTCCACGGTGGCTCACACTCCCTGATGAAAGTTATAGAGTCCACAGTGGCTCACACTCCCTGATGAAAGTTCCCATGCCCAAAATGGCTCACTACTCCCTGATAATACAAGTCAAAAACCTGGTCTTCTTTCTCTAATGTAGGTCTGGATGTACGTGACCTGGTTGAATTTACTTTCCCAAACATGTCTTAAATCTGATGTGCGTTGGGTGGACACAATACTCGAGATTGAGCTGGTAAACCACGATACCTCATGAGCCCGAGTTGTCCACCACGATGAGGCTCCTCGAGCCCACGATGGCTCACACTCCCTGATGAAAGTTATAGAGTCCACGGTGGCTCACACTCCCTGATGAAAGTTATAGAGTCCACGGTGGCTCACACTCCCTGATGAAAGTTCCCATGCCCAAAGTGGCTCACTACTCCCTGATAATACAAGTCAAAAACCTGGTCTTCTTTCTCGTAATGTAGGTCTGGATGTACGTGACCTGGTTGAATTTACTTTCACAAACATGTCTTGACTCTGATGTGCGTTGGGTGGACAAAATACTCGAGATTGAGCTGGTAAACCACGATGCCTCATGAGCCCGAGTTGTCCACCACGATGAGGCTCCTCGAGCCCACGATGGCTCACATTCCCTGATGAAAGTTATAGAGTCAACGGTGGCTCACACTCCCTGATGAAAGTTCCCATGCCCACAGTGGCTCAGGACTCCCTGATAATACAAGTCAAAAACCTGGTCTTCTTTCTCGTAATATAGGTCTGGATGTACGTGACCTGGTTGAATTTACTTTCCCAAACATGTCTTGACTCTGATGTGCGTTGGGTGGACACAATACTCGATATTGAGCTGGTAAACCACGATGCTTCATGAGCCAGAGTTGTCCACCACGATGAGGCTCCTCGAGCCCACGATGGCTCACATTCCCTGATGAAAGTTATAGAGTCCACGGTGGCTCAAATTCCCTGATGAAAGTTCCCATGCCCACAGTGGCTCAGGACTCCCTGATAATACAAGTCAAAAACCTGGTCTTCTTTCTCGTAATGTAGGTCTGGATGTACGTGACCTGGTTGAATTTACTTTCACAAACATGTCTTGACTCTGATGTGCGTTGGGTGGACACAATACTCGAGATTGAGCTGGTAAACCACGATACCTCATGAGCCCGAGTTGTCCACCACGATGAGGCTCCTCGAGCCCACGATGGCTCACATTCCCTGATGAAAGTTATAGAGTCCACGGTGGCTCACATTCCCTGATGAAAGTTATAGAGTCCACGGTGGCTCACACTCCCTGATGAAAGTTCCCATGCCCACAGTGGCTCACTACTCCCTGATAATACAAGTAAAAAACCTGGTCTTCTTTCTCGTAATGTAGGTCTGGATGTACGTGACCTGATACCTTCGCCCGGGCAGAGTCCCTCATCACTGGGGGCTCATAAAATCTTCCCAGGGGGGTCAGATCACATAGCTTCGCCCGGGCAGAGTCCCTCATCACTGGGGGCCTCTAGAATCTTCCCTGGTGGGTCAGATCACACACCTTCACCCGGGCTGGGTCCCTCATCACTGGGGGCTTATAAAATCTTCCCTGGGGGGTCAGATCACATACCTTCGTCCGGGCAGAGTCCCTCATCACTGGGACTCTATAAAATCTTCCCTGGGGGGTCAGATCACATACCTTCACCCGGGCTGGGTCCCTCATCACTGGGACTCTATAAAATCTTCCCTGGGGGGTCAGATCACATACCTTTGCCCGGGCAGAGTCCCTCATCACTGGGACTCTATAAAATCTTCCCTGGGGGGTTTTGACCTCACACCTTCACCCGGGCTGGGTCCCTCATCACTGGGACTCTATAAAATCTTCCCTGGGGGGTCAGATCACATACCTTTGCCCGGGCAGAGTCCCTCATCACTGGGACTCTATAAAATCTTCCCTGGGGGGTCAGACCTCACACCTTCACCCGGGCTGGGTCCCTCATCACTGGGACTCTATAAAATCTTCCCTGGGGGGTCAGATCACATACCTTCGCCCGGGCAGAGTCCCTCATCACTGGGACTCTATAAAATCTTCCCTGGGGGGTCAGATCACATACCTTCGCCCGTGCAGAGTCCCTCATCACTGGGGGCTTATAAAATCTTCCCAGGGGGGTCAGATCACATAGCTTCGCACGGGCAGAGTCCCTCATCACTGGGACTCTATAAAATCTTCCCTGGGGGGTCAGATCACATACCTTCGCCCGGGGGCGACTGTGGCTCAGTGGTTAGCAAGTCAGTCTTTCAACCAGAGGACCGGGGTTCAAACCCCGCTTCAGGCAGTCCATGTCGTTGTGTCCCTGAGCAAGACACTTAACCCCCAGTTGCTCCCCGGGCGCTTCATGAGGCTGCCCACTGCTCCTTAAGAAGGATGGGTCAAATGCAGAGGATAAATTTCCCCACTGTGGGACTAAGTGTGGGACTAATAAAGGGGTTTCTTCTTTCTTCTTCTCTCATCACTGGGACTCTATAAAATCTTCCCTGGGGGGTCGGACTTCACACCTTCACCCGGGCTGGGTCCCTCATCACTGGGACTCTATAAAATCTTCCCTGGGGGGTCAGATCACATACCTTCGCCCGGGCAGAGTCCCTCATCACTGGGGGCTCATAAAATCTTCCCAGGCGGGTCAGATCACACACCTTCACCCGGGCTGGGTCCCTCATCACTGGGGGCTTATAAAATCTTCCCTGGGGGGTCAGATCACATAGCTTCGCCCGGGCAGAGTCCCTCATCACTGGGGGCCTCTAGAATCTTCCCTGGGGGGTCAGATCACACACCTTCACCCGGGCTGGGTCCCTCATCACTGGGGGGTTATAAAATCTTCCCTGGGGGGTCAGATCACATAGCTTCGCCCGGGCAGAGTCCCTCATCACTGGGGGCCTCTAGAATCTTCCCTGGGGGGTCAGATCACATACCTTCGCCCGGGCAGAGTCCCTCATCACTGGGACTCTATAAAATCTTCCCTGGGGGGTCAGATCACATACCTTTGCCCGGGCAGAGTCCCTCATCACTGGGGGCTTATAAAATCTTCCCTGGGGGGTCAGATCACATAGCTTCGCCCGGGCAGAGTCCCTCATCACTGGGGGCCTCTAGAATCTTCCCTGGGGGGTCAGATCACACACCTTCGCCCGGGCTGGGTCCCTCATCACGGGGGTCTTATAAAATCTTCCCTGGGGGGTCGGACCTCACAGCTTCCCCCGGGCAGGGTCCCTGACTCCTGGGGGGGCTGTACAGTCCTCCCCTCTCCTCTCATCCTTCTGCGTCACTCTCTCCCCTGGGGCGGGGGCTTAACTTTATCCTTCTCCCGGACACCACCTACGCGTAGAGGAGGGCCGCCCGAGTGTCCCGGTCCTAACCGCGTCCTTCTAGGTGGTCCAGAGCCCGAGCTAGGCCGTTTGGAGTGTTTCGCAAAGGTGGGGGCTGTCACAGACTGCAGCGAGTGCGGAGCACAAAGGTGGGGGCTATTTTTGCTCATTCATCAATAACTCCACGTGGGAAGGTGCTACGGACCCCAGATTCGGGTTGTGGTCTCCCCTGGGGAGTCCGGACAGACCCATGGAGCCAGATCCCGGCCCAGGTCTTCCCTGGGGAGTCAGATCAAACCGCTTCGCCCAGGCATGGTGCGTGAAGGCTGGCTATGTTATTCATCTTCCCTGGGGGGGTCAGACCTCACACCTCAGCCCGGGCAGAGTCCCTCATCACTGGGGGTCTCATGAAATCTCCCAGGGGGGGTCTCAGCTCACACCTCACCCCGGGCAGAGTCCCTCATCACTGGGGGTCTCATGAAATCCTCCAGGGGGGTCAGACATCACACCTCAGCCCGGGCAGAGTCCCTCATCACTGGCGGTCTTTCGATCCCTGACCCCCGTGTCGGAAAATGTGTGTCATTGCTTGTAACGCTGGAGCTGGACGCCTAAATAAAAATGAATAAATAAACGAATCAAACGTTTCAAATAATACAACTGCATCATTTCTTTTTATTTTTATACTATTTTTTTATGTGTGCGAGGCTTTTGCGTTTCGTAACCTTCGTGATCGGCGAAATAACATTGTTGAAAATTAATGGAAATGTTTTTTTTTATATATTATTTTTAATTCAATTTTACGGCAGAGACGCACACGGGCGTGGGTCGTTTTGACCCCGGGGATGAGGCGAGAGACATGTATATGTTTATAAGTGGACGTGGGTCATTTCGACCCCGGGATAAGGACAGGGTTGGGGGAGATAAACACTCACGGACGTGGGTCATTTCGACCTCGGGACAACGGGAGGGTTTGGGGAGAGAAACACACACGGACATGGGTCATTTTGTCCTCGGGACAACGGGAGGGTTGGGGGAGAAAACACAAAACGGACGTGGGTCATTTTGACCCGGGGGATAGAGGGAGAGATATGTATCTGTATAAGCGGACGTGGGTCATTTTGACCCCGGGATAAGGGCAGGGTTGGGGGATAAAACACAAAACGGACGTGGGTCGTTTTGACCCAGGAGATATGTATCTGTATAAGCGTACGTGGGTCATCTTGACCCCGGGACAACGGGAGGGTTGGGGGGAAAGAAACCACACACACGTGGGTCATTTTGACCCGGGGCATAAAGCGAGAGATATGTATGTGTATAAGCGGACGTGGGTCATATTGACCCCGAGGATGAGGCGAGAGATATGTATGTGTGTGTGTATAAGCGGACGTGGGTCATTTTGACCTCGGGGACAACGGGAGGGTTAAAGCACATCTTGATTTTTTCATTTCAACTCCATTGTTGTGGTGTACAGAGCCAAACTAATGAAAAATGTGTCAATGTCCAAATATTTATGGACCTAACTGTATATGTATGTATGTATGTATATATGTATATATACGTATACGTATATATGTGTATATATACGTATATGTGTATATATACGTATATGTGTATATATACGTATACGCATATGTGTATATATACGTATATACATATATGTGTATATATCAGAGGTGTGGACTCGAGTCATGTGACTTGGAATCGAGTCAGACTCGAGTCATGAATTTGATGACTTCAGACTCGACTCGACAAAATGTACAAAGACTTGCAACTCGACTTGGACTTTAACATCAATGACTCGTGACTTCACTTGGACTTGCGCCTTTTGACTCGAGAAGACTTGCTACTTCCCATGAAAACTGGGGAAGAAAATGTTCACACGGCCACGCCGCTCTCAGTTTATCTGCATCTGTGAAAAAAATGTGCACCACCTGTATGCATGCAGAGAGCACGCGCGCTGCCTGCACGACACCCAATCACTGTAGTCCCACGTTGTTTTGATTTGACAGTATCTAAGCAGGCACGTTGCAAGACAACCAATGAAGCACAAGCAACAACGCGCCAGTTGGCAAAATGATACCGAAGATAGTTTCGTTTGGCTATAAAAATTACGAGCTAATCGACAAAAAAAGAGTTGCAATTTGCAAAACATGCGGGTCGAAGATTACAGACGGAGCTGCCACAACGTCCAACTTTGTTCGACACCTGAAGTTGCACAAAGAAAGGTAAGTTTTGAACGAATGCTAAGCACCTTATCGGATGTACCGTAACTTACTAGCTAGCTGCTGCATATTTACTGTATCAACGAGAGAGTAAACGCACGTCTCCCTTGCTGGTTCATGCTTACAAAAATAGGGATTTTTTAACCCTGATTATATGAGGTACATGAGTGTAGCACACTCAGATGGAAAACCTCGCCAACATCATGTCAACGTCCGTTTTAAAGTACCATAACACAGTCACAGTAGATCCACCATTAGCCTTCCCTTTTCATATCAGGGGTTGTATTCGCTATAACTACCGCCTCGCTATACGGGCGCAGGGTCTGTTATCAAGAAATAACAGACCGCATTCTACATTGGAATTCAACCAAGCCATGTAATAAAATAAAATAATAACGATTATAGTAGTAATGTTCAGAGATGCAATAGATTATTATAGTGCAGTTCTTAACTAATGGGAATATTGTTTAGCTTGTTTTTGGTTTACTTTAGTTATTTAATTTATTCAATTATTTTGTTTTGCTATACTTTTCATGCCAACTTGCCATGGCCCCCCTAGCACCTCCTCGCGGCACCCAGGGGTCCCTGTCCCCACTTTGAAAACCACTGCTATAAAGCATATGACTTCAGTTGCTTGAGAGAAAGGGCTTTCTTATGACTTTTGAAGCAGTGAAAATGTTCTTAATATTGCATACACTGAAACTGAAATGTATTATCGTATACCGTAGTGTACAATAGACAATGAATATTAACACAACAACATTGATATGAGTAAAGAGTATTTTCTCTGTTACAGGTATGAAGAATACCAGATGAACAAAAGCATCGTAGATGAATCACAACAGCCTTCAATCTCACAATTCCTGGACACTCGTGTAGGGCATTACAGCATGAGTCACCCACAGCAGAAGGCCATCTCCAATTCAATACTGTCTGACTTGATTATTGATTGCAATTTTCCTCTGTCTATTGTGGAAAATAAGAGCTTTCGTCACTTTCTGGCTGTGTTGGACAGCAAGTATACCCCAGTCTGTCGCCGAACGATGACCACAAAAACAGAGAGCCTTGCTGAGGAGAGACGTTCAAAGTTAAAAACTCAATTGAGCAACACTGACCATGTTTCAGTCACTGTGGACATTTGGTCTGATCGAAAGATGAGGGGATTCCTTGGTGTCACTGTGCACTGGATGGAGAGAGATGCAGAGAGGGTACAGCAAAAGACTAATCTCTTGGCCTGCAACCGCTTTAAAGGCTCTCACACAGCGGAGCGCATCTGTGACCAATTTGAGGCAATATGTGATGAATATAACATCAAAGCTAAATTGGACTACATCATTAGTGACAATGCTGCTAACATGCGCAAGGCATTTACGGTCTGCTTCCCCAGCGAACAGGAGGAAGATGATGATGCTGGAGATAATCTTGATGATCCTGAGCTATGGCATGACTTAACCCTAGAAGACCAGCAAACTGTTGATGCTGCTATGGCAAAGAAACAGCGCCTGCAGTGTTTTGCACACACATTGCAGCTGGTTGTGGGAGACGGTTTGAAAGAAACAAAAGCGGCATGTCCTTCTCTCTCCAAGTTATCAAAACTTAGCTCCTTGCTCCACACAAGCACAACGTTTAAAGACATCTTCGATGGTGAATTTGGGGAGCACAGAGGCATCCCTGCTGCAGTGAGCACAAGGTGGAATTCCACACTGCGGCAGGTGAAAGCAGTCCTTCATTGTGATCAGCAAAAGCTCTGTGCAGTTCTTGAGAAGGCCGGGCATAAAGAACTGTCATTCACACCACGAGAGTGGAATCTGCTGAAGGAGTTGGTGGACATCTTGAAACCGTTCGGAGAAGCAACTGATTTGACACAGGGGGAGAAAGTAATTACAATCAGTGCAGTTGTTCCATCCGTCTTGTCCCTCAATCACCATCTTGAGAAGCTGAAGCCTCAAGTTTGTTTCCTGAGCGGCCTGGTCAGAGGTCTGCAGGCATCCCTGAAAAAAAGATTTCTTGGGATCTTCGTTAATATGAAAATGGCCCAGTCTCAAGAAGGGATCACTGCCCCCTTTTCAGACACAGTTTACCTGAAAGCAGCTGCCTTGGATCCAGCCTTTTGTCTGCTGTGGATTGAGCCCCATGTGCTGGTCAACCGTGGCATTAAGGCAGAGGTGGCACAACGAGTTAAAGGTAAATATTATTGACTTGCAATGCAACTTAAATGCAACGTAAAATAATTTGATCTTAATCTGATCTAGGATCTAATGTGATATTAATCTGACTTTAACAATAATAACAATTTTCAGTCTTGCACAGTATCATCAACATCAGTAATGGTAATAAGTAGGGATGCCCCGATACCACTTTTTACAAACCGATACGAGTACGAGTATTTTAACGCAGTATCGGCTACCGATACCGATACCGGTATCGGTATCGGGGCATCCCTAGTAATAAGGGCTCTTTTGTTTCTGCTGTTGTGATGTTTTTTTTAGAATTGATCCTGCAAGATGCTGCAGATACGGCGCAACCTGTGCCGGTGCCTGCTGAAGAAGAACTAGAGGACAAGGAAGGAGAAGGGCTGTTTTCTGCATACCATAAGAGGCAGAAAAGGGATGTTGGGACCCCACCAGCAGTACAGCTAAGTCACTACATTGACATGGCAGAAGGACAGAATGCCCTTTTGTTCTGGGCACTGAACAGTAAGACTCTTCCTTCACTCTTTCAAGTAGCCATCCGAGTCTTGGCAGTGCCTGCTTCTAGTGCCCCAGTGGAGCGAGTTTTCAGCCATGGTGGCATCATTCTGCGTCCCCATCGTGCACAAATGACTGACAGACTTTTGGCCAATCTGATCTTTTGCAAATGCAATGCAGTATAGGGGCCTCCCTCCACCTGTCCACAGCACGCATGTTCATGTGCA
Organism: Cottus gobio; assembly: GCA_023566465.1. Classification (NCBI taxonomy): domain Eukaryota; kingdom Metazoa; phylum Chordata; class Actinopteri; order Perciformes; family Cottidae; genus Cottus; species Cottus gobio. The sequence goes on from CM042221.1 coordinate 125,181, forward strand.
TTGTTCTAGTGCAATATGCTGTTGAAACACAAGCATTTTTTGTGAAAATGTTTACTGTATTTGATTGTATAAAAAGAGGTTTAAATAAATACAAATCTTACAGACATACATGATTTGTATACATTTTATTTCTGTGGTAAGAGGACTTGAAATGACTCGAAACTAAAATGGTAGGACTTTGGACTCGACTTGAGACTTGTTGGCTTTGACTTGTGACTCGACTCGGGACTTGCCTCATCTTTGACTCGACTTGACTTGGGACTCGAGGGCAAAGACTTGAGACTTACTTGTGACTTGCATAACAATGACTTTGTCCCACCTCTGGTATATATACATATGTATAGCCTTGTGGTACATGTCTGTACAGTGGCGGCGATGTGGAGAACATCGGGAAAGCCGCTGCATGCCGCGATGCTCGTAAAGTTGATTTGGAGCTTAAGAAACTTCTGGATGTGTTCATTACATTCATGTCCGAGTACATGCAATCAAAGAAGACTCATAATTATATGACAGGGTTATTAGTACACCACAGCATATCATTATTGTAGAAAATGATTTAGGTGGACTCATGATATGAATATAGAGAATCACACACTATTTATTTTCACTGCTTCAATTGATTGAATTTCTGATTATACATACATACATACATTCTGATCCGCCCATAAACAGATTCGCACGCACGTATTCAAACTCCCAGTTGTATATAATGTACACATATAGTACATGTTACATCAGCGCATACAGTACATATATCCTCATATTCATTTGTATCAATTAGATCCTCTTTGGGCTCGTTTTTATCTACTTGTTCTGAAAGAGTTGAGATAATTATTTTCGCTATAAGATCTCATTTGATGATCCATATTATTAAGCCTATTGCCAGCAGGCACATTTAAATAAATATAATCTGATTGATTGGAGTGATGAGATATTAAAATTAGGCGATACATTTTCCCAACACTTACACATTTAACTCGTGTGATATTTTGCCCTGCGTCTTGTCTAGCCCTCACATCGGTGGCGCTGTAAACTAGATTTCGTCAAAGTTATGGTCTTGAATTTCTCATATGCGTTCATGATCATCTTCTGCTCGTCAGCAGTGGAAAAAAGAGGCTCTTCTTTTGAGTTTATTTGCCATTGTACCGTTAGAAAATCATGGTTTCAGTGATCGACTCTTCCCCCTTTTGAAGTAGGACGGGCATGCGCAATCATCCTGATTCCTGGCGTCTGGTTTGAATTAACAAGACCGTTTGACGCGGATCAGCCTTTGAGAAACCGAGTTAGCCTGATGTCAATCATCGGGTTGATTTAAGCTGGATAACAGGACATTTGATCGACTTAGTTGAACCACGTACGAGGAACGGGCCCTGTTGTCACTGTCTGTGTTCTGTTGTGTTCTCTGTCACTCACCTTGCCTCTTGAGTCAGACACCGCCCTCATTGTTTCCACCTGTGCCTCAAAAATATCATCAAAGTATGGCAACACCAATGGGACCAGGAGACGAGGGGAGACACCTACATTCAATTCAGAATAAAGTGAACAGTGTAAGATACAGTAACTCCCTCCTGGCGGGTCTACCTGCTGGTGCCATCCGACCTTTGCAGCTCATCCAGAATGCAGCAGCTCGACTGGTCTTTAACCTCCCGAAATTCACATACACTACTCCCCTCCTCCTCGACCTTCACTGGTTACCGGTGGCCGCCCGCATCCGCTTCAAAACATTGGTACTGGCGTACCGTGCTACGAACAGATCTGGTCCAGTCTACATCCAGGACATGGTAAAACTTTACACCCAATATCTTTTCCGACTATACCTTGAATAAAGGATGTAGCACTTTAGTAGCACTGAAATGGCTCTTACTGATAGCACTTTGTAGTTGAACCTTTGACGAAATTGTACCTTCTTGATTCTTGTTGTTCTGAACCGGTCTTTGTGAACACTGCCCAGCACCAGAAAGTGTACAACATGTTATCACTAGTGATGTGTCCTTTTGTGTCGAGGCTTCAAAGCGTGTGTCGAGTAATCCAGGAATCTTAAAGTGAAGCGCGTATCGAGGCGTGTGTTAATGATGTATGTGATGACGTTCGAAGCCTCGCGAGCCGGCCGTACCACGTGACTGATTCAGAAAGTGGTTTGTATTTGGCGCGCGATTCAAAATATAAGGTTCAGTGAAACTCAATGGATTCCCCAATCACATTTTGTGTACTTGGTACTTTACTACGCATTTGTTTGCTAAGTATTCAAGCTTCTTTTTTTGCGATGGAACAAGCGAGAAAGAAGATTTTCCCGTCTGGGAACATTTTGAGCTGATCTCTCCTAATAAGGTATGCACATAGTAATAATAACAACTATCGTAATACACTGTAAATAAATGTGACAATCCCTTGTTCTAAGTCTTTCTTCTAATTTCTGGTGTTTTAAAAAAGGTGAAGTGTCTGTTGTGTCTGTTGGATACAACAATAACACCTCATCTATGCTGAGGCATTATATAGAGCCCTGCATGAAAACAAGGAGACCAACCAAGGTGGACCAAGCTCAGGTAAACCTTTTTAGGATGCAACAAGCAGCATACAAACTTAAAATTCAGTAATTAATGGCATCTTTAATTTCATACTGAATTTTTTTTGTCATCAGGAAACAAGAGTGATGTGGATGAGGCCTTGGTCAATATGGTGATTGAGGATTCCCAGCCCTTCACTATTGTGGAGGACAAAGGGTTCAGAAAGCTTGTTAAAGCTTTCAACCCTACCTATGTTCTCCCCACTCGGCAGGTGCGTATGTGAGCACATGAAGCATTTTCCCTATTTCCCCATATTTGCCATTCTAAGAGTGTTCTCTTCTTTCCTTTAGGCTTTGAAAGCCATGGTGGAGGACGGATATAAGGAAGCCAGGGAGAAAGCCAAAGCAATTGTGTTGAAGGCATCTACAGTTAGTTTAACCTCAAATATGTGGACCTCCATCAACACTGATGCGTATCTAGCTGTGACATGCCATTTTATAGATGCAAGCACCTCTTTGCATTCTGTTGTTCTCGGGGTTCTGCATTTCCCTGAGACACGTACTGCTGCAAATGTGGCTACAGTAAAAACAGATCTTATGTCTCAGTGGGCTATAACAAACAAAGTCACTTGCCTTGTGACCGATGGCGCAGCAAATATGGGTGTTTGTGCCAAGGAGCTTTGTTTGCGTCACACAAATTGTGTGGCCCATACTTTGAATTTGCTCATAAAAAAGGCTCTTGCCCTAAACACTGTGTTGTCTGACATCCGGGCCAAGTCTAGGAAGATAGTGGTTTATTTCAAGAGCAGCACCACTGCAAAGGTGAATTCCATTATTTCATTGCAATATTCTAAATGACGCTGTTTTGTTGAAGTTGCTGCAGACACTTGAACAAATTACTTTTTGTTGGCAAATTTTATAGGAGAGGTTAACCCAGATGCAGGAGCAAATGGGCCGGCCAGCACTGAAGCTAATCCAAGAGGCGGATACACGATGGAACAGCACATACCATATGCGCCCCGTTACAGAATGATCTGGCCAGAAATGAACCCAGCAGGACCCCGGTTCGAGAGGATTGAGGCCGCCCTCGCGCAGCAGCAACAGCGGATCGAGGAGGCTGACGCGTTCGCCCGACAGACGGCGGAGGCTAACGCTACCGCATTAGCCACCCTCTCCGGCCAACTGCAGCAGCTGGTGGCGTCCGCCCGTCCGGCAGTTCCAGCCCCCGTCCCGGAACCACCGGCCCCGTCACCGACCGGAGTGATCTTCGAGCCCCGGGTGGGAAGCCCCGAGCGCTACGGGGAAGATCGGGAGCGCTGCAATTCGTTTTTGACTTCTTTGAGATCTCAGCCCCACCAGCCCCTCTCACCCTGTGTGACTCCCCCGTCAAAGCTGTGGAGTCCTTCCGCTTCCTGGGCTCCAGCATTACCCAGGACCTCAAGTGGGAACTAAACACCAGCTCCATCGCCAAGAAGGCGCAGCAGAGGATGTTCTTCCTGAGGCAGCTGAGGAAACTCAACCTGCCAAAGACAATGATGGTGCACTTCTACACTGCCATCATCGAGTCCATCCTCTGCTCCTCCATCACCGTCTGGTACGCTGCAGCCACTGCCAAGGACAAGGCCAGGCTGCAGCGCATCATTCGCTCTGCTGAGAGGGTGATTGGCTGCAATCTGCCGTCCCTCCAGGACTTGTTTGCTTCAAGGACCCTGAAGCGGGCGAGGAAGATTGTAGCTGATCCCTCTCACCCTGGACACAAACTGTTGGTGTCCCTCCCCTCTGGCAGGAGGATGCGGTCCATCAGGACCAAGACCTCACGCCACAAAAACAGTTTCTTCCCGTCTGCCGTCGGGCTCATCAACAGAGCCCGGGTCCCCCACTGACTCTAATGACTCTGTCACCCCCAGACAATTCCCACCGGACACTCCCCTGCACATAGCCTGATACTTATACTTGACTTGAATACACTTGACACCTGGGCATTGCACTTGCCACTTTCACACAACACTTACACTCATGCACATTCCATGCACTTTATCTTACTTTTGGTATTTTGTTATGCTGCTGTCTCAATGTAGATATTCATTCATCCATTCATCCTCATTTATTGCACTGCGTTAACTGTTAAATGTGTATTGTTAAATGTTAAATGTATGCACCTTCCCGCCAGGACAAATTCCTTGTATGTGTAAGCATACATGGCAATAAATGGTTCTGATTCTGATTCTGATTGTGAGGCCTCAGTAAGTTGACTGGGGGAGGGATTTATGACCGAGTCTATGACCTTGAATAAAACTCTTGGGTTTGAGTGATTATCTAAAATTAACTTGGAGAAGAATGAGGCTCTTGCTTCTTTGACTGCCTTTTGATAATTCATCATTGCATCTTTCCAAATCTCATAAAATGCATGTAGGTCAGTTCTTTTCCATTTTCTTTCATTTTTTCTACAGTCTCTCTTGAGTTTTTGGGTGGATTCATTTAGCCAGGGCTGTGGCGTACTTTTAGATTTTTTGACCTTGTAGGGAGCAACAGAGTCCAGGACAGTCTGACAGGTGTGATTAAAAAGGGAGACCAGCTCCTCTGTATCAGAAAGTGGATTAAAAGCAGTTAAAGAAGTAGCAATAAAACGCTCTGAAAATGTACTAGCAGACCTGGAATTAAAACTGAGATTTGTGGGAGGTTGGGATAAAACTACATGAAATAAAACTGCTTTGTGATCAGACACACAGATATCCTTAATTTCAAGGTTTTCAGGGCTGAGACCATTATACAGGACAAGGTCAAGGATGTGACCCTTTGAATGTGTCAGTTGTTTTATAGCCTGAGTGAGATTAAAAGATTCCAGAGTATCCATAAAATCTTTGACAAGAGTCTGAGACGGAAGGCACACATGTATGTTAAAATCACCTAAAATAAGAATTTTGTCATACTGTGACATAGAATAAGCTAAAAGTTCAGCAAACTCATGAATAAAGATATTGTTCAGCTTTGGCGGCCTGTAGATTATTAAAATGATGACAAGAGCTTTTGAGTTTACCATAAAACCAAGATGTTCAAAGGATGTAAAATTACTATGTGAGATGGGAGTGCATTTAAAATCTTTTCTGTGAATAACAGCAACCCCTCCTCCCCTGCCTGATAGCCGAGGTTGATGAAGGTATGTAAAATCAGGGGGGGTTGCCTCTATAAGAGGACTACAGTCTCCCTCAGATAACCATGTCTCTGTGATAATAAAAAAGTCCAGTTTGTTACAGGTAATAAAATCATGGCATAAAAAAGACTTATTGAGGGATCTGATATTTAAAAGACCAAAATTTGCCAAATAGCTATTATCTGCAGGTAGTAAGGGATGTTGCAGAGGAACTCTAATCAAATTATTATTGTTAGCAATAGCGGGGTGTGCTACTGAGCATGCTGCAGTGGATCTGTGGCTGGAAATGATGACGGAAATAAAAGAAGGTAAAGAAGAAGCTTTAGGGGTATGTGTGATTGATCGCAACACACGTGCAACACAGTGAGCCTGACCAATCGTAGGGCGCGAGCTGGGGGCAGTGATTCTGACCGGAATGTTCATGGGTCGGGGGCAGAAGTTAAGGTTGAGATGAGCGGGGGAGTAGTAGGAGACTCGCCGGGCCACCGGGGTGAGCAAGTGTTGATTGTACTGGGGGGAGGGGAGTGCTTGTGTTGGCAGGCTACCAGGTGGGGAAATGCAGGATGGGGTAGTCAATGCGATGGTGAAGTCAGGATGGAGTGAAAAATATTGTCCGATAAAGTGCGTGACCCTAAGCCATTTGGGTGTACGCCATCAGGCAGAACGTTTCCAAAAAAGATTAAAGTTGTCGATAAAAAACACACTTCGCGCTGCGCAGGTGGACTTGAGCCACGAGTGGAGACTCAGGGACCGGCTGAACCGGCCCATGCCGCGGTTGTGCGGGGGGATAGGTCCACTGATAAAGACCCATCTATCAAGGACCTCAAGGGAGTCCAGGAGAATGCTGAAATCCTCTTTCAGTAGTTCAGAGGACTGGTTGGAAGTGTCATTGCATCCCACATGCACGACCACGTCCTGAGCAAGTGGGTGTTTGGCCAGGATGCTGGGAAGCTTTTCAAGTATGTCAGTTACCTTTGCGCCCGGAAAACTAAAAGTAGCTGCCGCTTTTCTCCTCACATTCCTTACGATCGAGTCCCCAATGATAAGCATGGTGGGAGAGGGAGCAATCGGAGGAGAACACGTTTCATGCGACGGTGGATGGGGTGCAGGAGGACGGATGGAGGTGGCGGCTGGAGCTCTCTGCGGTGCTGGTGTGAATTGAGGAATGGAGCGCCAGATTTTTCTGTGGGAGACGTTTTGCGTTGTGGCGTTTGGAAGGCTCGATGGAGACAGTGAGTCGCGGAACAGCCGTAGAGCTGAAGGAGGCCCCTCGGGCAGAGGTGGGAAGTCATGCTGGTCCAGAATGTTGTACCTGTTCTCCAGCTGGATGTCGCGGCTAGGTGGTGCAGGGGGGGCGGGGCACCTCCCTCTCCTGCTGCGAGCAGTGACAAGGGACCATGGCTCCTGGTGATGTGGAGTTGAGCTGTCCAGTGCTTCAGGCTGAGCCCTGAGATGCATCCAGGAATCCCCGTGGACGGGGACAGGTGGAGCGTCAGCAGTGGCCGGACAGCGAGCAGCGACACCAAACTCAGGTGGCTAGGCAGCCCCAGCAGCCATGGCAGCGGGACAGGGAGCAGTGGAGTCGGGCACTCGGCTTGTGTCGGGTTGTGTCGGTCCCAAGATGATGGTATCCATTAATTGCTTGGCTCTTTGGATTCTCTCCTCCAATTCTGAGATTTTATCGGCCAGTCGGGAGCAGCTGGCACAATTTGATGGAGAGGTGAGTGGAGCCATAGTAGTCTTGAGTCCGGCGTTAAAAGCTTACGGTTAGCTAAGCTAATACGCTAATGCTAAGCTAGTACCCAGTAAATTAACAGAGCCTCAAAGGGTATGTCATTAAAACGGTTGGAAAAAAGGCATTTTGCAAGGAAAGCTGGCCTTAGTTTGATATACAGGGAACTTGTTTTATATAACCTCTGTGGGTAATGTTCATTTCAAAACCAAAAATAAATCCAGAAATCTTTGAAATCAGTACATTTGCAGTAGGTAGCATACGGCGCTCTCTCTTCGAGCTATTTATTGAATATTATAAGTTATCTTTTATTCACAAGTAGTATTGTTTAATTCTAGTTGGTTGCTTATTTAGGTTATATTTTTTTAGCGCATGTGCACTAAAAGTGAGCGCCTACTTTGGATCAACTTACCTCCGTGAAAAAGCATTTTCACTGATGAAAATCACCAAATCAAAGTACAGGAGCCTCAGACTGGCTGTCTGTGCTTATGAGCCAAACTACAAGGCTCACAGACCGTGTTCATTCACAGACATCACATGGACTTGAGTCACATGACATCTGATAGCATTGTGATGGGACACAGAGCTGAACTTACATTAGTTGCACTGACCGAGCATTTTGTCAGTGTTGTGCTTTAACTTAGAACATATTGGTAGTTCATCCAGCTGCTCATTGCAAATGTGTTTTTTCTTGTTCATATTGTGTGCGGTTAATAAATAATTTTCTTTTTATGTTGCACTGAAATTAAGTTTATTTAAGTTTATAGTAAGTTATTGGTCACATCAATTTGAAAACTGGACCACAGTGTTTGATTTAATTCAATTACAATTAGGCCAAATAAAAAGCCTCAAGTTGTAAATACAGTCCGGACAGTCTTTTTCTCTCAACGCCTCAATACCAGTCACCAAGGCAGAGGTGAGGGATCTGGGGCTTAAAAAGGTTGGTGACCACTGCTCTAGATTGTTGGAACGCCATAAACCTTCCAGCTTCTGTGATGCTTGCTTCAGTATGTGCATCTGAGGGTTATACCATGAGGAGAGCCTCCTTTGTTTGATTATCCGTTTCTTTAGAGGGGTCCAGTGTCATTTTCAGTGAGCCAGTAGCACCATCGACGAGATGATCAATCTGGGACGGACTGAAGTTCGCACAGAAGTCCTATGTTTTATTAAGGCATGGTAATGAATCAAATACAGAAGGAATTGCTTCCTTAAATACAGCAACAGCAACGTCAGTTATACATCTGGTGTAGAAACCTTTGCCCAACGGTACACACACCAGTAGCTCAAACTCAAAAATTATAAGACAATAGTCTCATAAAACAGGGTTCTGCGTAAAAACCACCAAATGCTCCACATCAACACCATATGTAAGAACAAGGTCGAGGGTGTGGCTAAAGCAGTGAGTCGGTTTATGTTTCTGACAGAAGCCAATCGAATCTAACAAGGACATAAATGCAACACTAAGGCTATCATTGCTAAAATCCACATGAATATTAAAATCACCTACAATAATAACCTTATCAGTCTTAAGGACCAAACTTGACAAAAACCAGGTGCCCGGTACACTACAGCAAACAGAGTCAGCTGTACTGTTTTCCAGGTTGAGTGTGAAAAACTCAAAACAAAGCTTTCAAATGAGTTGCAATTCAATCCAGGCTTAGGGCCTATTAACAGGCCTGAGTCAAAGATTGCAGCTACTCCACCTCCTCGGCCAGTGCCTCGAGGAATGTGAGTATTAATATGGTTGGAGTTATTTTCTATAACTCTTCTTTTAGTTACTTTTAAATTAATTAATCTAAATGGCCGTGGAACAGACACAGTCTCTATAGAGTTTAAGGTGGGAAAATGCCCTAAAGGAAATGCAGAGAAGGGTGTAAGACTACAACTCTGCTTCCTTGTCTGAACTCTGGGGCGACCGTGGCTCAGTGGTTAGCAAGTCAGTCTTTCAAGTCAGGGTTGGTGGTTCAAACCCCGGCTCAGCCAGTCCATGTTGTTGTGTCCTTGAGCAAGACACTTAACCCTCATTGCTCACCGTTGCTGTGTCTACGGTCTACTGTATATCATGTAAGTTGCTTTGGATAAAAGCGTCAGCTAAATGAAATGTAATGTAACTCATTGTCATGAACAAAGTTGACCAAAAAACTTGGTCATAATTTGGTCATAAGGAGATGTGCTCCATCCAAAGTGGGATGAATGCAGTCTCTCCTGGTCAGACCAGGGTTCCCCCAGAATGTCTGCCAGTTTTCCACGAAGCCCACATTGTTTGCTGGGCACCACATCGACAACCAATGGTGGAATGATGACATGCGGCTATACATCTCATCAGTGACCGTATTTGGGTCAGAGATTCCGAGATTGTTTTGGCGTAAGCACGTGTAACAGATGTGAATAGGGCAGGGAAGAAGTCGACTCAGTTGATTTTTCCAGCATTCATTTACTCCTGCAGAAGACAATAACACACAAACATTGTCTTCTGGTCTCACTCTCTCTCTGCACATCCGCTTCCCTCAGCAATACAGAACTATTGTCCAAAAACAGGACTACATTAAATCTTATAACAAATCTTATCAAAAACATGAATCATCACATACAAGGGGAAAACAGCGACCCCAGGTGGACAAAATAAATAACTGCGTTGACTCAGCAGAACCAGTGAAAATTATAACATTAAACAAAGGAAAAACACATACCTGCAGAAGACAATAAAACACACACATTGTCTTCTGGTCTCTCTCTGCACATCCGCTTCCTAAACACGCAAAACAGAATTTACACGGGGAAAATATACAACAGGGTGGCCGGAAGTAGCTAACACAAATGGCGCCAAAGGAGCTAAATGAAACAAACACAAAACATATATTTTAACCGTCTGAATGGCACAAAACAAGTGGACACCGTGATCATGTTATCGACCATTACCGTGTGTAGCATAACCGGTTACATTTTTAAAGAATATAACAAAATAGTGTGACGTAATGTTCCCTACAACCTACCCTCAGCAATACAGAACGATTGTGAGGGAAAACGGGACTACGGAAGCTTAGGAGGCGCAGAAGAGGCAAAACTCAATTTCCGCAGGAAACTGATTTTTAGAAATGACATTACATAAAAATAACTCATTAAAATAAAATTCACACACACTCAACAGGATTGTTGAATAACAAACAAAAACAAAAATGCATTGAAATTAAGAAATAACAAAGTATATTTTTAACTCTGTTACACACGCATTTTTTACCTCAAGACTGGACTACTGTAACTCTGTATTATCAGGCTGCTCTGCTGGGTCTCTCAGGTCTCTACAGTTGATCCAGAATGCTGCAGCTCGTGTACTAACGAGGACTAGGAGAAGAGATCACATTACTCCTGTATTAGCTGATCTCCACTGGCTTCCTGTAAGACAGATAATTGTATTTAAAGTCCTTCTTCTTACATATAAAGCCTTAATTGGTAATGCACCATCATATCTTAGGGAGCTTATAGCACCATATTGTCCCACCAGAGAGCTGTGCTCAATGAATGCGGGGCTACTTGTGGTTCCTAGAGTCTTAAAAAGTAGGATGGGGGCCAGAGCCTTCAGTTATCAAGCTCCCTTTCTGTGGAACCAGCTTCCACTTTCAGTCCGGGGGGCAGACACAGTCACCTCATTTAAGAGTAGACTTAAGACTTTTCTCTTTGACAGTACTTATAGTTAGGGCTGTCTCAGGTCGGCCCTGGTCCAGCCCCTAGATATGCTGCTATAGGCCTAGACTGCTGGGGGACATCTTAGGATACACTGAGCTCCTCTCTCCTCTTCTCTCTCTCATTTTCTCCTCTCTATCCTTCTGGATGAATTAATGTCTCTTTAATGCACATTACTAACTCTACTTCCTCTCGGGAGCCTCTGTGCTTCCTCTCCTCAAGCTTCATGGATCGTGGCTGTCTGGATCCGGTCCTGCTCCCTGCCATGGTGGCCCTGATGATGCCCCTCGTCTCTGCCTCCATCTGCTGTCGTGGATCGTGGTCATCTGGGTCGTGGTCCATGCCTACTACTCATGAATAATTTCTGTGACATCCATTGAATGTGCTGTAACTCTGTTATGCTGATTCTGTACACATGACATCTATTGCTTCTGTCCATCCGGGGGGAGGGATCCTCCTCTGTTGCTCTCCTGAAGGTTTCTTCCCCTTTTTTTTCCCTGTGAAAGGGTTTTCCCTACTATTTTTAGGGGGAGTTTTTCCTGATCCGATGTGAGGTCCCGGGACAGGGATGTCGTATGTGTACTGATTGTAAAGCCCTCAGAGGCCTCAAGTTTTTGCGATGTTTGCTTAGATTTGCAGGTTTGAGGGTTATGCCATTAGCTAACTTCCTTTGTTTTATTGTCTTCTTTTTAGAAGAGCCTAGTGTAATGACACAGTGAGCCTGCAGCACGATCGACAAGTGGCGTACTCTCCGGTAGTAGGAATTTAAAAGTTATTAGGTAATGTTCTGATAAAAGAGGGTTCTGTGGAAAGACTATTATATTTTCTAATGTAATGACATATGCCAGAAAAAGGTGGAGGGTGTGGTTAAAACAGTGAGTGGGTTTCTGTACTCTCTGACAGAAGTCAATCAAATGTGTAACAACATAAACGCAGTACTAATGCTCTCATTATCCACATCCACATGAATATTACAAACAATTACCTACAATAATTAATTTATATATTTGAAGGACTAAATTGATAAGAACTCAATTCTACAAGACACAGCAAGGTTTTAGTTGGACAAAATAAATCCATATGATTATCTGATATTAAATAATTTACCAATACAGCATTAGATGACAGAGATCTGATATTTAAAAGTCCACATTTAATTATTCTATTTTGTTGCACTGTTGCGTTGGTGGTATTAACTTTTATTAGGTTCCTCTTCAGTTTGCTTTTTATATGATTAGCCTTTTACCGGCTCTAGTAAAGGCGAGGCTAACTCTAAAAATAAAAAAAATAGTTAAAGTTAAAGCTTAACGTGACATCATTAAATCAGCTGAAAACGTGATACGATCATTTTTATCAATATTTGAAGTGGCATTTTATCAGAATGTTAGCTAAAACCTGGCCGGGATTGGACACCGTTCCGTTAAGCATAGCCTCTAAGAGTGCACTGCCCTACAGCGGCCTAAAAAGTCTCAAAAACAGAATCAACAAGAAATGTAAACTTCTTAGAACTATTAGCGATCATGTCTTAATCGAAGTCAGGTTCCGCATTTATGCGGAAATGTGGTGTTTACGTTTTGTTTAAATTCATATCTTCGCGATAAAACGTCACAGAAATAAGATTCAAATTCTACCGTAATCAGTAGACTTCCTACTTCCTCGTCCTGTTCTCGCGACATCGTACGGGATTCACACAGCGAGATCTGAGCATTTAAACATGGACGTGTCGAATGACGCGTGCAAAGTTTCAGGTGAGTCAGAGTGAACCTGCCGAGCAGAGTTTACCCCGAGCGAAGCAACTTTTAGCCGGAGCAGTGACGAGCACAGCGGAGGAGCCGGAAGCAATGATTTGATTCCTGAGATGAAGAGGACTACGCCAATCAAAGAGATCCATTTCAAGATGGGTAAGTGTATTTACTAAACTTTGTTTTAGTACATATTTACGTTGGCTCATGCCGTGAGCATAGTGCTGGATGTCCTCTCACCTGTCCGTGAGACTGCACGGTGTGTAATCAACTATCTTTACTATCACCGTCAACTTTCTTTCAGTGAACTCAGTACCGACTAGTAGTGTGGGGTCTCCGTTACGTGTTTGTAACGATTGTTACGTCTTACAAACACGTAGTGTTGGTTTGTTTACGTTAGCACATGTAGCTCCTTCCGTTAGCATACTCCGTGCTGGATCTCCTTTACATGTTTGTAAAACGGCACAGTGCGTAATCGTAACTTTCTTTCAGTAACTAATAGTAATTTATTTGACAGAGGATTCACACTGCCAGGGCCCAGTGGACAACATGCAGCTTCGCTGCAGCAGCCTTCCAGTCACCGCCACCGGCCACAACGCCAGCCGATCCATCATATCTATCCACCATATAATACAAATTTGATTTGAAAACAAAAAGTTGTAATGCTCTTTTTTCATTTGCACACAGCCCATGAAGCTTGATCTGCAGTATGAAGCCATTTCTCAGTCTCATTCTTATCATTTTGGTGAAAGGTGTACCAGACATGATTTCTAAAATAAAAAAAACGATAATATATAATTTGCTTTTTTACATTTATTTACATGTATCTACCATTGTAGTCATATATTCCACTGCTTTTGTGAACCTAAGACCTTTGGTAAACTAATTTCTAGCACCAAAACAGTTTGACCAGGTGAGTAAAGTTATGTTTTCTCAAGATACATGAAGAATTTCAAAAATCGAGATTCAATTTTTCAGCTTTAGGGCCATATTATGTCTTTACACGTTTGCCTTAGGACAATGGTGCCTCATTATATAGAGAGCTGAGATTGTTCTGCAATTTTTGATATACAACACATGAGTATGTATCATATGGAAGTGCCTTAAAAAGATGAATTTAAAGAAAACAGGGAAAATCGAGGAAATTGCCTCATGACTCCCAAGTGTTAATGTCAGCCAGATGCATTTACAAGTAGTAATAAATTAATCATTTTGCAATTTAAAAACAACATCTCGACTCTTATGAGAAAAATCTTGTTCTGCTATCAGCTATTGCCTTTTTTTTATGCAAGACAAGAAAACAGAACAACAAGAGGATGACAATGGGCTTGGTCCTCGTATATGGTGTCTACACTAGCGGTCGATCCAAACAATTTGCCATGGTTTATTTTGCCATGATGACACGGCCTGAATCTGACCTATCCAATAAAAGCTGGTGCAATGAAAGGCTTCCTTTTATATTCAACAGCTCTACATGATGGCTGTGAAACACAGCAAGGATGGTAATTTGACACGAGAGTGAAACAGGTCTTTGGTTGAGGAAGGGCTGCAGGATAGGCAAGGCAAATTTATTTGTATACCACAGGGGTCAGCAACCTTCAAGACTCAAAGAGCCATTTGAACCCGTTTCCCACAGAAAGGAAAACACTGGGAGCCACAAAAAGATAACACTGCATATATCGTTTTTTACCTCAATGCTAGGTCTACGTATAAAAAACTATAGTGTGTTGCATTTATGAAATGAAATAACTGCAGAGAGGCATATCTCTGATTTTCTGCACAATTTCACTCTCGTTTTTAAAGTCCGTGAACAGATGTTCTGAAATCTTAAAGAATGATTCCTTTAAATATTCGCCATCTGTGAACGGCTTCCCGTGCCTGACGATTTCCTGGGCGGCAACAAAACTAGCATACATAGTTGAATTTGCAGACTTCATCCACTTCTTGAAATTATTTTGGCTCCATTCAGCCTTCTGCATCAGTTCCGAAACAGCTTTTTTTCCTCTGATCTCCATCCGGATATTTTTCAGCAAAGGCTGTGTGCTTATTCTGGAAATGTCTTGCAACATTTGACTTTTTGTTGTTTGCTAATTTCTCACTGATAAAGCCACAACACTCACCACATATTAAACATACTAGTAAACCAGTCTCGTCAGTGGTGAAAGCAAATGAATCTGCCCATGTAGCATTGAATGTTCTGTTTTCCTCAGAAACTTTTCTTTTCTTAGATTTATCCGTGATTGGCTTACCTGGGGTCGAAAAGTTAAATAAATAGCGGGCTGCAGATGCCGGCGCGTGTCGCACATCGGCAGTTGTGACGTATGTTTTGAGCGACAAAAAATTAAACATTTTATTTTAGTGTTAAAAGATCACCATCAATTCAAATTTAAAATTATATTTAAGAAACTATACTAAAATAAAATACATTTGAATTAAATCATCGGTAGCAAGGAGTATATGTGCTGCAATGCACTGTGGGAGTTCAGTGTTTTTGGTTGATATTACAACCATGAGTGTGAGTGGTGTGGCATTCAATGACATTCAGTTGCTGTGTGGCTCTGTCCTGCTGACTGCGGAGTGAATAGTTGCCGGTATTCTGAGGCAGTTAGCGTGAAAAACTGAAGGACTTTGATCAGCGTCCTTATGGTGTGTTCACAAATTTGCGTTGTGTTACTCGCGTGAGTTTAGTCGCTCGACTTTATGTGGTTAATTCACGTCATTCGCTACTGGCTTTACTCGCGTCTGGAAGGGGGTGGGGCTTATCTTTGTGGCTTATCTCCGTAAAAACAGTACTGTTTCACCATTAAACTAACCACTAATTCTGCTTTAAACTTCTTGTGGAAGTCCCTCTAATGTCGGACCATCAAACGCCCCCGTGTCCGGGTTCATAATATCATCCGTAGCCGCACAACAGAGTCAGAGTCTTTTTCACCAGAAACTGCACAACATCCAACCTCACTGTAACTCCACTTCACGTCTCCGACCACTTCTTTGAACGCACCATTACTCTACACACCTTGCTGCAAGAGCCGCAAGAGAGCGACGAAAGAGCCGCATACGGCTCCGGAGCCGCGGGTTGCCGACCCCTGGTATAGCACATTTCAACAACAAGGCGATTCAAAGTGCTTCACATAAAACCATTAAATGCATCAAAACACAATGCAAAATAAAACAAGATTTAAAAACAATTAAGAACATTCATTAAAACATAAATACAAAAAATAAATAGATACAGAATTGAATAAAGGTTGCAGTGCAGTTTAAGATATAAAATGCAGTAGTAAAATGCAGAATCTGGTTTAATTAAAGGCAACAGCAAACAGAAAGGTCTTCAGTCTGGATTTAAAGAGGCTGAGGGTCTCTGAGGGTCTCAGCAGACCTGCAGCTCTCTGGGACCTTGTTCCAGATGTGTGGAGCAGAAAAGCTGAACGCTGCCTCTCCGTGTTTAGTTCTGACTCTTGGAACAGAAAGTAGACCCGTCCCAGACGACCTGAGGGGTCGAGTTGGTTCATAAGGCAGCAGCAGATCACTAATGTATTTAGGCCCTAAACCATTCAGGGCTTTATAAACCAGCAGCAGGATTTTAAAGTCAATTCTTTGTTGGACAGGAAGCCAGTGCAAAGACCTCAGAACCGGAGTGATGTGATCCACTCTCCTGGTCTTAGTGAGGACTCGAGCTGCAGCGTTCTGAATCAGCTGCAGCTTTCTGATTGACTTTTTATTGAGACCTGTGCATGGACAAGTTTCTCCAAATCCTGTTGAGACATAAGTCCTCTAACCCTTGATATATTCTTCAGGTGATAGTAGGCTGATTTTGTAACTGTCTTGATATGACTGTTCAGGTTGAGATCTGAATCCATAAATACACCTAGATTTCTGGCTTGGTTTGAGGTTTTTAACATCAGTGATTGTAGCTCAGCGCTCACTTTCAATCGTTCGTCCTTGGAACCAAAAACAAGTACTTCTGTTTTATCTTTATTTAATTGAAGAAAATTCTGGCACATCCAGTTGTTGATTTCTTCAATACATTTAGTCAGCCCTTGTATGGGATTATAGTCCCCTGGTGATATAGTTATGTAGATTTGTGTGTCGTCTGCATAGTTATGATAACACACTTTGTTGTTTTTCATAATCTGAGCCAGTGGAAGCATGTAGATATTGAACAGAAGAGGCCCCAGTATCAGTATAGGATGCCAAAGTCTGGAACCCTTATCAATTTGACAGGCACAACATCTCCCACACATTTCTGACTGTCCAACACACCAATCCATGCCAACTCACAGTAACGCGGGTGTCACGGGAGTACAGGATTTTAGGACCCAAATGCAGACCACAACGAGTTAACAGGGATCAACAAAGGAAATTTATTGTGAGATTAGCGTGTGGGTTGTGCTGTGTGTGGGTCCCGTGGCCCGACACTGGAGGCTGGCAAAGAAGCAGGATGGCAGACCGGTGTGGAGCCCGTGGTCCGACACTGAAGGCTGGCTGAGAGGCAGGATGGCAGACCGGTGTGGAGCCCGTGGTCCGACACTGACGGCTGGCTGAGAGGCAGGATGGCAGACCGGTGTGGAGCCCGTGGTCCGACACTGAAGGCTGGCTGAGAGGCAGGATGGCAGACCGGTGAGCCCGTGGTCCGACACTGAAGGCTGGCAGGATGGCTGACCGGTGTGGAGCCCGTGGTCCGACACTGGAGGCTGGGAAGGGGAGCAGAAGACGAGCAGAAGACGGGGAGCAGAAGACGAACAAGACAAACAGCAGAGGACAAACAGCAGAGGACAAACAGCAGAGGACAAACAGCAGAGGACAAACAACAGACCGACACTGAGGCCTGCAGACGCAGGGCAGATATAGTCCCCTGATCAAGATTGGCCGCAGCTGCGTGCCAATCAGGGATGTGGCCGTGGGAGGTGTGTGGAGGCGGGACAGAAAACAAACGACGAACACCTGGTAACACAACAAACAGACACAAGAGGGGAGGAGATTTGGGAAAAACAGGTTACACACACCGGGTCAGACAGGGATCCTGACAGCGGGGCTGTGTATCATCTTTAATTTCTTGCTTAGTCATGCCAGACTGTGTTAGACTGTGGCTCAGTGTTGAGTAGGGTTATGCTTCAATCATTGGTTCAAGACCCAGCTCCACTAGCCTTTGCAAGAAACTTAACCCCAACATTCCTCCCGTAGCTGTGCCTATGGTGCATGAATGTTAGTTAGTCCTGATGGGCAGGTGGGTCCTCCAATCAGTGTATGAATGGGTGAATGATGGCGTGCAGTGTTTGAGTAGCGCTATAAAAGTACAGGTCAATTTGCCAGGAATGTTTGTTGACCTTCATATTCTCACACACCGCTCAAACACTGCTTCTCTTTTTTATCTGCACTGGGCGGTTTGTGGAACGCTGGGCTTCCTGACAAACTGTCACAAGTTTGACAACCGCAGATTTTCTTTGCAGGTGTTTCTGTATTGGCAGGAACCAAGAAGGGCGAAAGCTGAGCTGCTCCTCTACATTCTGCAGTGTAGCAGCAGATTGCAGTTTGTTTTGATTCATCATGACAGCAACCCACTATCAGATGAACAAAAGCTCTAAACTTTAGAGCAGGGGTCGGGAACCTTTTTGACTGGGAGAGCCATAAAAGCCAAATATTTCATTGAGAGCCATAGAGTATTTTTAACGTATAATAAATTAAATATCTCTTACTTTTAATGCGACTTCTGGTGCTGCATGGTTTTGCTGATGGCCTTGTAGTCTGGTTCATACGTGGTGAGGTTGAGCTTCATGCAGGCGTTGAGGCTTCCATCAGTTAAACGTGAGCGTAGGTTGGTCTTAATGTTCCTCATATGCGAGAATGACTGCTCACATGCATATGTAGAGCCAAACATGGTCAAAACGGCAATACTCACACGCTGCATTGTGTGGTATGTCACAGGAAGCTCGTTCCAAGTTTTAAGAATCAGCTGGTCTTCAGGTTGAAGATTTTTCATTTCTGTCCACTTGTGTTCCCTCGCCAGCTCTGCTCGCTGTCGCGCAAGACTTTCCAACTCTCCATTAAGTGACTTGAACTTACTCATCCACATGTCTGATGCCTTCAGGTCAGCAACTTCCAGCTCAAAGTCTCCGACAGAGACCCCCGGGATGCATGTCAGGTCGATTTTGTCCACTGCACACTCATGTGGATGAGTGATGAACTTGAAAAGACCAGTGCGTGCACGAAATTCTCCAAAACGTGCTTGGAATGACTGCAGGAGATTGGACGTAAAGCCAGCTAGCTGCTGGAGATCCAGATGTTGAGTGGAGTCATCTGCTAAGCATGCATCTCTAAATTGTTGCAGTCTTTCAAAGTGTAGAAGACGACTTGTTTCAATGTCCCTGAGAAAGACTTCCAGCTTGCTTTCAAATGCAAACACTGCTTGTTGAAGGGATGAGATTGTATTTCCAATACCTTGCATTTTGACATTGAGTTGGTTCAGATGGCCAGTTATGTCCACGAGATAGTGAAACTGCAGGAGCCAGTCAACGTTGTCTAGCTCAGGATGCTTGACGCCTTTCATTTCAAGAAAAGTCCGGATTTCACTCAGGCAAGCTGCAAAACGGCTGAGCACCTTCCCCCTTGACAACCAACGCACGTTGCTGTGTAAAAGCAGACCGGGATAATGATTCCCAACTTCTTCTAAGAGAGCTTTGAACTGGCGATCATTTAAAGCTCGGGCAACAATAAAGTTGACCACTCGAATGACCAGCGACATCACCTCACCAAGCTCCTGGCCACACGTCTGAGCGCAAAGCGCCTCCTGGTGCAGGATGCAATGAAAACTTAAGATGGCTCTCTTTTCATGTTCACGGAGAAGCGCTACAAATCCTTTGTTCTTCCCCAACATACAGGGTGCAGTACAGACAGAAATAAGTTTATCCATCGGTAGTTTTTTTTCTTTAGCAAACTCCATGAAAGACGTGAATAGATCCTCTCCTCTTGTTGTCCCTTTCATTGGCAAAACAGCCAAGCTTTCCTCACAAACTTATTATTTTTTATTTTTTTCAACTCAAAATTGTCTGGGAGCCATATATGGCTCACGAGCCATAGGTTCCTGACCGCTGCTTTAGAGCAACAAGAGTGATCTTTATCAATGGAAAGGTTTACTTTAATACAACTGCATATGATTGCAGTTTGGATGATTATCATTGCATAACCGTATTACAATGTCTGAAGTGTATGGTAGTTTGTATGGTTTAGGTAAATCAGTGCATATACTACATGTCTAAGGATTTGATAATAGATTTGATACTGTGCCTGACAGTTCCGAGATTCAAAGAAACTGAGATAGTAGGGAGCCTCATTTTATTTATATGCTCCTCCACAAAGCTCTGAATGGCATAAGCAACTAACTGAACAACATCCGGTCTTGGACACCTTCACTGGTGGAGAAAAAGAAGAAAAAAGATAATAGTGCATTTAGCTCAGACAATATAAATTCATGCTCTTGAAAATATATTTTGAGAAAACTTAAATCGATATTATTTTCAATTTATGATTCTCTGAGGTGTAGTTGCCCTTCCCAATAACATAAAACAAGTATTTTTCCTTTTTCTATCAACCACTTGATGAAAAAAACTCCAGCTGGGGTGTCGGCACTACAGTGGAACAATTATTTAAGCTCTGCTTTTCTACGTTTCCATTTCAATATTTTTCATATTCATCAATGGTTTAGATTAAAATTATCTACGTTAAAGTTATCAAACTGAAATCTACAATTTGACAGCTCAAATACTCATATTGGGTATGATTACATGTCTAACAGTTCAGTCGCTGTGACATTAGCCTTGTTTGACCACAAAGCATTATGTAGTTTATCCAATAGGTTTTGAAAGGGTTTCAAATGGTTTGCTTATATTTATTTCTCTGCAGCATTGTCCGGTGTGAGCTGGGTGGGGGAAGAGGGGTGATGGAGAAACCCCTGGGTAAAAGCTGTTCCTCAGCCTGTTAGTCTGGGTTTTGATAGTCCTGTATCTTTTTCCTGATGGCAGGGGAACAAACAGAGTGACCCGGATGTGTGATTCTTTGCAGATGTTGCAGATACAGTGTCCAGGTCAGGGAGGTCAATTCCCACAATCCTTTCATCAAGGACCAAGTGAGACCTTAAGTAATGTAGAGTCCCAGAAATTTGATGTTCCACCTCCCCACTGATGTTGAGTGGAGTGGAGATCTTCCTAGATCTCCTGAAGTCCACTATGATTGATTTGGTCTTGGTGGTGTTAAAAAATGTAAAAAAATGTAATGTAATGTTCGGGACCAGGTTGTTGTCCGAGCACCAAACAGCCAGATGTTGGACCTCCTGTCTGAAGTGCGTCTCGTCGTTGTTGGAGATGAGTCCCACCACAGTGGTGTCATCGGTAAACTTCACTATTGTGTCGGAGGAACAGATGTGGGAGCAGTCCTTGTTGAAGAGGGTGAAGAGGGCCAGGCTGAGCACACAGCCCTGCGGTGTACCAGTGTTCAGGATGGTTGCCAATGTCAGGTTCCCTATCCGGCCATTCTGTGGTCTGTTCGAGAGAAGGTTCAGAATACATGAACAGAGTTAGGTAGACAGTCCAAGGTTTTTGAGTTTAAGCACCAGTTTATGGGGGATGGTGGTGTTGAAGGCAGAGCTGAGGTCAATGTAGAGCATCCTGACTTATGTGTTATGGTGCTCTAGGTGAGACAGGGCTTTATGAAGTGTGAAGCAGACCTCGTCCTCTGTAAATCTGTTTCGCTCGGTACGCAAACTGGTGGCTGTCCAGGACTGCTGGGAGGACGTCCTTCATGTGCGATAGTATCATCCTCTCGAAGCCCTTCGTGATGACTGAGGTCAGAGCGACTGGGCGGTAGTCATTGAGGCTGGTGACTGCTTTTTCGGGACAGGGACTATGGTGGATCTGAGGAAGGTGTGGACTGCAGCTTTTTGCAGGCAGAGGTTGAAGATGTTGGTGAACACTGTAATGGAAATGAACCGTATCAATCTCCTTTAGAGAAAACAAAAGCGATGTGAAACGCTTACATTTCTTTAAACATTTATTAAACAGAAACTTGGAATAATCAAATTGAATGGACATAGCTCTTTACCACAGATGGTTCAGAGGTCTGACCCGGAAAAATAGGTCAACATGAGTTGTATACATCAACAATTATTATTGAAATATTTGCCCTTTTCCCCCCTGCTCCTCCCACTAGACAAGCCTTGGTGCCTGTCTGGAAGATGTTGTTTGGCTGAGGCCCTGAGAGGGAAGAGTGAGAGGCCCAAAGGCAAAACAAAACCAAAGGAAACTTAACCCTTGTAATGTCCTCCCGTTGGACATACACCTTTTGTCCTCTGGGGTCAAAAATGACTCCGCCTGGTTTGACTGTTATTTAAAGCATATAGTATAAATTGTCAATCAATTCTGTTTTACACCTTTAGTCTTACTTCAGTCCAACCCATTATCACACATTTCTCTCTTTGTTTTGGGAATTTAGAGCCAATAGACCTTGTTTCTAAAAAAGTATACCCTGTTTTTGAGTGGAAATGAAATGTAACAATTAATTATTTTGACTTTATATTATTTTGACTATTTGACATATTACAGAGTGGTACATGTCAAAGTTTAGTGAGGATGCTGTTTTTGAATCATTTACATTTTTCTAATGGCATCACATAATCACACCTGTTGTCCTCTGGGGTCAAAAATGATCCGGTCTGGTTTGACTTATTTAAAGAATATAAAGTGGATACTTCCCCCAATTCTGTGTTACACCTTAATAACAGCTTCATTCAAACACAATCACAGCATATCTTTATTCCATATTTCCCTGGTTTACTCGGGATGTACTGTTTGAATGGACAGCGACCTCTGAAGGGACCAGGCGCTCATCCAGTCACATCAGTGGATCGTACATCAACGGAGGAGAGACACCCACTTGTCCCAAACGTCTCCAATGGGAGCCAGTTTGTCTCGTGCACGGCGATCTGCTCTGGTGTCTTTGTCATCAAATCGAATCACTCTTGAGATTTTAAGAAACATCTTGAGTGTCATGGTAGCATGAAAATTACCCTACCAAACTCGGCATTCCATAAACTAGTAGCTTCTTTACTGGATCGGTACACACCTGGGAGGGATGGAAGACAAGATCAATGTTTCATCCTTTGACTGGAAATATTCTTCTATTGCAGCTGGGTCCTCTTCCTCAGATTCTTCGTCATCAGTTGATTCTTCTTCATAATTAGTGCAGTCCTCCACTTCTGACACTTCTTCCACTTCAGCTTCAGATCCTACCTCATCATGTTCCTTCACTTCATACCCCTCTTCCATTTCTGTAGCGGGTGATGTGGGGGCTTCTTCAGAGGAAGAAGTAGCATGTGGTCTGTATGTTGGATCCATCACCTCATCATTATGTTCCTTCTCTTCTGACCCTGAATCCTCCTCATCCGTTGATTCTTCCTCCTCATGATGTTCAGCATTGTCCTCCTGGTCATTATTTTCCCCAACATAGTTCAAAATTAGCTCACAAGCCTCCTGTGCAATATAGCGCTTCTGCCTCCTCATGGTGCTGCCTGTCTCTATAAATGAAATGTGTGAAATGCCATCTGCTGCCCAACACCTGTGAGAAAAGTTTTTTGTTGTTGCTGCTGTTGTCATAACCATTGCTTGACCCCACACATCAAACATCCAAGATCAAAGATGTTTTGAAAGCAGTATGGGGGGACAAGTTGGCCCATTGCACCACTTTGTGCTGTCTTTTTGACCCCAGAGGACAACAGACGTTATTAAATTCAATAAATTACCCATAATTCAATCAAATTACTTAAAATATATTTTAATCACGAAGAGCGTAGTATCGAACAACCCCCATTATTTTCAGACCATTTCATGAATAAAAAACATATTTGGACGGCAAAAGATTTAATTTGGGGTCATTCTGACCCCAGGACAACAGGAGGGTTCAACAATAAAAAGATACATTCTGTTATTGTCCCACTTTGATGGCGCCCATCCAACTAGGTCAAGATGAGCTGAACTCTGCTTTCAGAGTTTCAGAAAACAGCACTATGATACATTTCCACCACAAACACCTTTGCTAGCTGGTTGGCACAGGTTTTCAGTGTGCGGCCTGACACCCTGTCCGGTCCCGCTGCCTTGGTGATGTCGATCCTCCTCAGAGCGGACCTCACCTGGTGGTGCTGGAGGAAGAGTGTCTGCTCCTCCGTGGGCTGGGTCTTATCAGCTGTTGCTCCGCTGTGCTGATTATCAAATTGGGCAAAGAGGTTCAGGGTGTCGGGCAATGTGCAGGGCAATGTAGAATGTAAGACGATCCCCTTCTTTAAACGTTTTCTTTTGGAAACAGACTTTTTGAGAAAAAGAAACATGATGGCCAGCTATTGTTTTTAAAATCTTGTAAATGTATTGTGATATTTACATTAGAACATAGTAGCCACAGCAAAATTCAATTCAGTTTATTTTGTATAGCCCCAAATCACAAATACAAATTTGCCTCTGTAAGACTCTAGGAACCACAAGTAGCCCCGCATTCAGTGAGCGCAGCTCTCTGGTGGGACAATATGGTGCTATAAGCTCCCTAAGATATGATGGTGCATTACCAGTTAAGGCTTTGTAGGTAAGAAGAAGGACCCTAAATAAGATGATCTGTCTTACAGGAAGCCAGTGGAGAGCAGCAAATACAGGAGTAATGTGATCTCTCCTCCTAGTCCTCATTAGTACACGAGCTGCAGCATTCTGGATCAACTGGAGAGACCTCAGAGACTTAGCAGAGCAGCCTGATAATACAGAGTTACAGTAGTCCAGTCTGGAAGTAATAAATGCATAGATCAACGTTTCTGCATCCCTTTGAGATAAGATGTGCCTGATCCTTGAAATGTTGCATAGGTGAAATTGAATTGAAGAAGAAAAGAAACAACACATCTGTGAAGCTTTAATCAAGTTAACCTTCAACTGTATTTATTTCACACTTTCACTCTATTTTTTCCACCATGACCTTCTGTGACAGCAGTACTTCATGGGTCCTGGGCAGATGATTCATTCCCTGTTTTGTATCAGCAGTGGTAGATACTTCTACTCCATCAGAAACTCTCGAAGGTTAAACTGGGCTAAGTGAACTCTTAGGGCTGATGAGCGATACATTACTGCAACACCTCGTCAAGTTGCCAGTTATGTTTTGCTTGTTTTGACATCATGTCATTTTAGGCTTTCGTGTTTTATTTTTTCATTAACCACTCCCTATCGCTTCAGATAACTTAACTTCCTGGTCCTGTGATTTCCCCGTCAGTGTGCGATTACCTGTCCATGTCTTGATCAGCTTCACATACCCCAATTACCCGTTCTCCTCCTCCGTTTTTCTCAATTGTGTCTTTTCCTTGCGTCTTAATCACTAGAATATAGACTTAAGGGGATCCGTGACAAAGTGTCATATTGTGGTCACGAGTGGGGGAGAGACTGAGTGTATTACATGCACCCATTAAGGAGTACAAGCATAAAATAAGTCAAGACGAATATCGAGATACCGTAGCTGAAATGCTGGAGGAGGATACAAAGTGTCGGAGAGTCTCATTTCCCCCTGCCTAAAATAGTGTTAAGAAGGACACAGTTTTTCTGTGACTTTGTATGGAGTCAAGAGGATCGCACGGGACTTCTTTTTCGTCGGCAGGTATCTACGCCAGGCCGGGCCAAGACATCTCCTCCTTCCCCTCAAAAGATTCATTTTACAAAAAGGACTTTCACTTAGTCTCAGCTCATTAAGAAATGTATGTCTTGATCAGACTGTGATGAATTGATGTATAGGAAGTATTTGAGCTGTTGCTTTGCCCCTGCTAAATATCTAAACTGCATTTAAAGTACGTAGTCTTGAGAGATCATTGGAAGAGTGTCCATGATTATACAAGTTAAAGTGTTACTCTGTGCCTAACAACAATATAGTTCTGAACGGTTATTCAGTATTCTAGAGTGATATCAAACAGTTGGTGATTGTCGCCTCTAAGAAACAGACAAAGAGCAGAGGCACAGAATATTGGAGCCCCTCAAAAAAGTTCACAACTTCACTTTTACATCAAGTAAACCTTTACAAACGGACAGTCAAGCGTGTCAAACAAAGCTGCATTCATTCTTATTACAATTATTGTTACTGTTATTATCATCATCATCATCATCACTATTAGTATCTTAACCTTCATGTGAAGCACATTTAATTTACCCTGGGTATGAAAAGTGTAAGCTTGCCCTGTGTTAATTCCAACCTGTTGTAAACTGGGCTAAGAGATGTTGCAGTTTTCCTGGCCAACAGAGGTCGGGAAAAGTCAGAAATGTCTTAATATCCTCTCTAGTTGTCTACAATGTTTCTCGGCAGGCTCCCAGTGCCTCAGCCTAAAATAAGACAACCATGGCAACCATGTATTCAAATCTAAATTGGTGGATGTGTAATTGTGTGGGTAGCATATTGTCTAACAAGAAAAGTAAAAGCATGGTGTGGGGTAGGGGCGGGGCCAGCGCACCTGCGACGCAGAGAGAGAGGGAAAGGCACTCAGGGATCAGCTGCAGCTCGTCATCAAGCTGCAGCTGAAACCTATTGAGTGCGGGGACATGGGGCTATTTAAGCCCGGCAGGGTTAGATAGCCGGGGTGGTGAGCGACAGGGAGAGCTACAGAGCATGTGTGTGTTGAGACAGCCTGTGGACGTAATAAAAACCTGTGAAACCCGCAACGATAACGTGTCGGAGTGTTGCTGTTCGAGCCACTCGGCCAGTCACCCTGGCCGAGGACTACCTGGCCCTGGACCTGCCGGGTGAGCCCCCAGACCTGGCCCTGCCGGGCCCGACCCCCCGGAGGGCATCAGCGACGCAGACGGCCCGAGTACTCCGGAGAGAGGCGGAGGCCCGGACCCGCAAGGCACCACGGAGGGAGGTGGCGGTCCAGACCGCCGGCGCGCCCGGACAACCAGCCCCGGTTGCACGGGGAGAGGCGGCGGTGCAAACGGCCGCAGCGTCCAGGGCGGAGGTGGCGGTACAAACAGGGCCGACGCACCGGAGGGAGCCGGCCCCACGGCGCCGGAAGGCGCCGACCCGGCCGGACCCGAGGGAGCGGGTCCCTGCGGCCCGGGAGACGCCGTGCCCACCGCCGACCGAGACGGGACCGCGGCGACGACCAACGCGGCGGGGGAGACAGAGGTCACCACCCCCGGGACCCGTGGACTGGGGCCCGACGTGGCCGACGCCGGACGCCTGGGGGCGCAGGGACATCTGGCCTGACCCAGGACCGACCCCACCGGGGCCGACGACGGACCCCGGGAGCAACGGACACGCCCGGCGGGACCCAGGGCCGGCGTGCTGGACGTGTGGTCAGCCGGGGCACCTCCACCTGGACTGCCCCGTGATGGAGGTAGACCAGGGAACGCGAGTCGCCATCACGCCGGCCCCGGCCCGGCGTTGGTGGAGGAAGAGGCGATGCCAGCAGCGAGCGAAGGATAGCTGGAGGGACGGAGCGAGCCGGCTGGTCGCCCTGGTCCGGCGGGAGCCGGACGTCACCGGGGGCGCGCGGCGGTCTTCCGGGGGCGGCCAAAAGTACGGCCGGCGCTCCGAGCTCGGGCGGCTCCGCGGGGACAACCAGCGACTGCGGGGCGAACTCCGCTGGGCCGTCCAGGACCGGCGCCGCGACAAACAGACGATCACCCGGCTGGGCCGGCTGCTAAAAGCCGAGCGGGCAGCGCGGGCCCACGCGGAGGGCCAGCGGGCGCAGGGGGTATGACCACGTTACCCCGTCCGGATGGCTCATTTCCTAACTCTCTCTCTCTTGTGTTGCAGGTGACCGCGTCGGACGGAGGGTGAGGGCCGTTTGGGCCCCGGAACGGAGGCGAGGGCAACCGACCTCCCGGGGCGCCTGATCACCCGCCGCCCGGACCACGTCCCGCTCCACCGACCCACCGGGAGGGATGTCAACGCCCGGACCACCCGTTGGCATCGGGCCTGGACGAAGGCAACCTCAGGGTGGTCCATAGGTCGGGGATGCAGAAGGTCGGGGCCGACTCCCTCGCCCGCCCGCAGGGGGAGGGGGGGGAGTTGGTTAGACCGGTGGCTCCCCGGCCTAAGTCGGGCGGTGGGGGTATGTGGGGTAGGGGCGGGGCCAGCGCACCTGCGACGCAGAGAGAGAGGGAAAGGCACTCAGGGATCAGCTGCAGCTCGTCATCAAGCTGCAGCTGAAACCTATTGAGTGCGGGGACGTGGGGCTATTTAAGCCCGGCAGGGTTAGATAGCCGGGGTGGTGAGCGACAGGGAGAGCTACAGAGCATGTGTGTGTTGAGACAGCCTGTGGACGTAATAAAAACCTGTGAAACCCGCAACGATAACGTGTCGGAGTGTTGCTGTTCGAGCCATGGACGCGGGGGTAGGAACAATCCCTGCCACACATGGATTTGAGGAAAAATGCCAGAGGAGAACTATAATAATAGGCTGGAAGATATGAACACTGTCATCCACGTTGCACGGCAACCTCAGGGACAAGGCGAGCCTGCAAGAAGCTTGGTCAGATAACTGTGGGCCACGTCACATTACTTTGCTGTAACAAGCTTTTGTACATGCAATTACTGGCTTGTGCATTACTGGCACATCCTTACAGCGCTCAGGAAACTGACTTAACCTGTGTTCAGGTTGGAAACACAAATCTATTCACATGTAGCGTGACCGTACAAGGGAAAGCCAAAGGAGAGAAAATATATTGTGCATGGCCCATAATGTGGTGGGAAAACGTGTTTCCTGCATCTTGCATCATCAAGCTGAGGGATTTTGTGGCTATAAATAACTACATATTCTTCCTTAATGGACATTACATTACATTTCTTTTTCTATGAACACATGGTTCCTGCCTCTGTGAATTATTGAACTGCATGTTTTTTCCACTGTTAACATTCTTGGTATTTCTTTCTTAGAATTTTACTTTATAATTGAGGTGTGTGAGTTCGACCATGCAGTGGCAGGTGGCCTGTGGTTCTAAATCACAGGACGTTTATCCCTCATCAGAAGGGTTGACTGTCTCAGTGGTTGAGCAGGGTCATCCGCTTTCGGTTCGGGGAGCAGACACAGTCAACTCATTTAAGAGAAGACTTAAGACTTTTCTCTTTGACAGTACGTATGGTTAGGGCTGGCTCAGCGGACCTAGGGTCCAGCCCCTAGATATGCTGCCATAGGCTTAGACTGCTGGGGAACATTTTAGGATACAATGAGCTCCTCTCTCCTGGCCTCTCTCTCTCCTCCTCTTCCCTTCCTCAGGTGCTCCTGGGGTGCTCCTATGGACTTGTGTTTCCGGGGAGCGCCTTGGGGAAACACCGAGGGATTTATATCTTCTTCTCGCTCTCATTTTTCTCCTCTCTATACTTCTAGATAAATTAATGAATGTCTCTTTAATGCTCATTACTAACTCTACTTCCTCTCGGGAGCCTCTGTGCTTCCTCTCCTCAAGCGTCCATGGATCGTGGCTGTCTGAAGCGGGTCCTGTTCCCTTCCATGGCGGCCCTGCTGATGCCCTTCATCTTTACCTTCGTCTGCTGTCATGGATCACAGTCATCTGGGTCGTGGCCATGCCTACTACTCATGAATAATTTCTGTGACATCCATTGAATGTGCTGTAACTCTGTTATGCTGATTCTGTACACATGACATCTATTGCATCTGTCCATCCGGGGAGAGGGATCCTCCTCTGTTGCTCTCCCTCAGGTTTCTTCCCCTTGTTTTCTAGAGGGAGTTTTTCCTGATCCGATGTGAGGTTCCGGGACAGGGATGTCGTATGTGTACAGATTGTGAAGCCCTTAGAGGCAAATTTGTATTTGTGATTTTGGGCTATACAAAATAAACTGAATTGAATTGAATTGAATCCTTCAATCAGAGAATCGGTAGTTCGATCCCCTATTCTGCTAGGCTAGTCCATGGTGATGTGTCCTTGGACAAGACACTGCCAAATTCCAACCGCAGGCTGGTTCTGCGTTGTATGAATGAGTTCCAGACTTAGTCCCTACCTCCCTGTGAATAAATATATGTTCAATATATGCATCTCCATCATTGGAAAAACAAGGCTTGTCTTCATTGGAGGCAATCTCAACGCAGAGAGACATTAAGATGAGATTCTGCAACCAGTGGCAATCCCATTTCTCCACGGTCTGGGACCGAACTCCATCCTCCAAGATGACAACGCTCCCCCCACTGAGTGGGTTCATCAGAGACTACCTCCAGAACCTGGGAGTAGAGAGAATGGAATGGCCTGCCAACAGCCCTGACCTCAACCCAATTCAACACTTCTGGGATCAGATTGCTGTTCGTGCTAGATGACCAACACAACCACGTTGGCTGACTTGAGACAAATCCTGCTTGAGTGGAATGCCATCCAACAGCAGTGTGTGACCAGGCTGGTGACCAGCAGTAGGAGGTTCCTGGCTGCTGTGGCTGTGTTTGGTTCTTACACACTATACTGAGGCTCCTGACTGTTTGTTAAATGAATACAAATTCATGTTCCTTACAAATGGGGCATTGTTTAAAAGGGAAATTAACAAGCTTTCCAAAGGGATCCAATTTATTGCCATGAAGCATTGTTACAGAGACATAATCTACTTTTTGGTTGACGTTTATCTTTTCTTTTCAAGTCAACAAGAAAGAGGGAGAGAGAGTTAGATACCTGCAAACAGTTGTTTCTATGTATGTTAGTATTGTTCATAAATAAAATAAAAAAGTACCCTAAGTCTCTTTGACTGACTGCTTTTTTTTGCGGTGTGTGAACATACCATCACTTGTGCTCTCAAGTGATCCAGGCCAGGCCCCCTGGAGCCATCCCTGAAGTTATTTCTAGTGGCTTCAAAAAGAACATTTAAATAAAAATAAACTTTACAGTGTTCTCTGGTGGGCAAACTATGTAATCTAGACAATGTTTCTAAATGACCAGAAACATGTCTTTGAAATTTCTCAACTGACATTTGTCGCCAGCAGGCAGATATCCATTTAATTAAAAAAATAAAATGTGGTAGTGTCAGCGTTGTGGGTGTATCTATCAGATTTTAGTTGTTGCTATAAAAGAAGTGCATTAATTTGATCTTGTGTATTCTTCCCCTGCTGGTTACACTTCCTCAGTGACTGGGCATACGGTGTGATTTGGAAGCAGATTCTTCAAAAACATCATCTTCCATGCCCTCTTCTATGGGCTTCATCTTTAAGGAGGTCTTGGTGCCAGGGGACTTTTCTAGAAATAAATAAAAAATCAGGGTTAGTATTTATATTTAATTGATAGTAGCTTAACACCGTTCAAGAAACGTAAAATAAAAAATAAAACAGTAAACTAGAGTGTTTCCAGGCAGCCACTGCTGCCAATAGCATCTCCCTGGTAGCGCATTGCCCAGAGGCTCATTCATAAGGAACTCTGACTGCATCTCTCCACCTTTCCTGACGCAAACAGATGGCTCCTCATGGATGTTCCCATCAGTCTGAATGCACTGTTCAGACTTCTTTTTCTCGAGATGGTCTACAACATGAAGTCTGCCTCTGAAGAAGCTGAAGAGAACAGAAAGCATGTTGTGCAGCAGGCTGAACCCAGCCTGCTGCACAACCTCAGCACCCGTGCCGCCAGGATCAGCTTTCATGGCAGAAAAGCCCTGCTGCATCCTCCCCCTGCTCCTCCTCTCCTTCCTACACCACCTTGGCTAGCTTTTCCAGTCCCATAGCTGGCGGAGAAGGTCTAAGCACCATAGCGAAACGGCAGCCAAGGGGACCAAGCCAAGGCCAAGCCAAGGCTTGGTAGAATCAGCGGGGAAAGAAAACCCTGTTGAACCTGTTTCTGGTTCAACCTTCCTCAGGAGCTGCAGAGGAAGCCATGCGATGGCTGCAATGATAATTCATCTGTCTGTGCATCGATTCTGTGTGTCACAGCAATGCATTAGGAGACGGTTCCCTCAATTCCTTGACCGAGTGCTGAAGGATGAGATGAGCGGGCGCGTCCTGTGGCGTCATGGTGATAGGCCAGTGCCTGTGAGCTTGGCCCCTACAGTGGAGCGCTTATACCAGGGGTATTCAACTAACATACTGCAAGGTCCAGTTTCCTCATGCAAAGGTCCGGAACATCACAATAATGTCAAATTTGTGCTATGATTTTGTGCCATATGTATTGAAGTAGCCAACAGTTGTATTAACGTCTATATGTAGTCAACAACTGACTGTAAAATAAATAAAGTTCAATTAATTAACATCTAAACAATATTTAATATTACAGATTTCCTTGAATAATTATAAATAATACATACTCTAATAATACATACATTATCATCTCTTATTTCAAGGCAAATAAAGGCTGGATTTAAAACAGAAAGCTTTTGAAAAACGTGACTATATAAATTAAATGAATAAATTAAATAAATCATGTTAGAAAGATTAATTTAACTGAATTGTCATGCAGCTTCAAATTCAGTTTATTTGGGCATCTAGTGATGTCAATCCAAAGAGCCAAGATATTATATCCTTGTTTTCTAAAAAGAGAAATGTGTGTGCATGGACTTCATCTGTGGTTATTAACCCACTTGTTTCAGCGCATTTCTCCTGTGTTAACATTATTGTTGGTCAGTTAATTCATGTGTTAGGATTCTGATCATATTAATTCATGTGTTAGGGTTCTGATCATATTAATTCATGTGTTAGGGTTCTGATCATATTAATTCTGTCAGGGTTGTGTTCCGGACCCAAAAGCAAACCTCGGACAACCAGAGTGCAGAGGGAAAACAAAAGGTTTATTTAACAAAAACCAAGGAAAGTGACAACTCAGAATGTCCTCCAAAAACACAACATGTACTCAGCCACTCGTCCTGGCGGTGCTCCGTGCTGACTCGACTCTAGACGTGACTCGTGACGTAGCTTGTGGCGTAGGGTAGCTCCAGGCGTAGCTCGTGGCGTAGCTCCAGGCGTAGCTCGCTCCAGGCGTAGCTCCAGGCGTGAAACCCTCTGGACAGGGGCACTTGCCGTAATAACCCGACAATGGGAGTCCGGGAGGAAGCTGGCTTTAACCTGCCGCTGATGAGCCGGGATGAGTTGCAGCTGTGTCACCGTCATGCGCTGCAGCTGCGGAGCGCTTTCCTCACACTGCCCCTCCTCTACCTGCACACACACACCCTGGCCGCACCCAGGGTTGCTTTGGCACCCCCTGGCGGTGGTGCCTTGCGGATCCTCACAGTACCCCCCCCTCAACGGACGCCTCCAGGCGTCCATGGCACCACCGGACCAGGGTGGGTGGATGGGGGTCCGGTAGGAGGGCCACAACACTCCTGACGACCACCGGCTCGCGGAGAGAGACCTGGAACACAGGAAAAAAGTCACTGGACCACCGAGCTCAGGGGAACGGGCCCCAGGCGGAGACTCGGGAGGCCGGGCCGGAGGACGGCCACCAGGCGGAGACTCAGGAGGACGGGCCGGAGGACGGCCACCAGGCGGAGACTCAGGAGGACGGGCCGGAGGACGGCCACCAGGCGGAGACTCCGGAGGACGGGCCGGAGGACGGGACCAACCAACCCTAGACTCGGGACGGGACTGGACCGGACAGGACTCGTGACGGGGCCTGACGGGACGGAACTTGGGACGAGACTCAACCGGACGGAACTTGGGACGGGACCGGACCCGGAGGACCGGATATTGCCCGAACCTCGACGGGACTCGAGGGACATGTGTCGGCCGGACCGCCGACGGAACTCGAGGGACATGTGTCG
Organism: Cottus gobio; assembly: GCA_023566465.1. NCBI lineage: Eukaryota > Metazoa > Chordata > Actinopteri > Perciformes > Cottidae > Cottus > Cottus gobio. Next base: position 158,719 of record CM042221.1, read on the forward strand.
GCCGGACCGCCGACGAGACAGGTGTCGGCCGGACCGCCGATGGGGTTCGGGGAACAAGGGTCGGCCGGACCACCGACGAGACAGGTGTCGGCCGGACCGCCGATGGGGTTCGGGGAACAAGGGTCGGCCGGACCACCGACGAGACAGGTGTCGGCCGGACCGCCGATGAGACTCTTGGGACTAGGATCGGCCGGGCCACCGACGAGACAGGTGTCGGCCGGACCGCCGATGGGGTTCGGGGAACAAGGGTCGGCCGGACCACCGACGAGACAGGTGTCGGCCGGACCGCCGATGAGACTCTTGGGACTAGGATCGGCCGGGCCACCGACGAGACAGGTGTCGGCCGGACCGCCGATGGGGTTCGGGGAACAAGGGTCGGCCGGACCACCGACGAGACAGGTGTCGGCCGGACCGCCGATGAGACTCTTGGGACTAGGATCGGCCGGGCCACCGACGAGACAGGTGTCGGCCGGACCGCCGATGGGGTTCGGGGAACAGTTGTCGGCCGGACCACCGACGAGACAGGTGTCGGCCGGACCGCCGATGGGACTGTTGGGGAAGCTGGGACCGGGACTAGCACCGTGGCGGGACACGAGACCGGGGCTGAACGCGACACGGTGGCAGAAACTGGGCTCGGGGCTGGCAGCGGCACAGGGACAGAAACTGGGACCGGGGCTGAACGCGACACGGTGGCAAAAACTGGGCTCGGGGCTGGCAGCGGCACAGGAACTGGGACCGGGACTAGCAAAGGCACGGTGACGTAAACTCTGGGAGCTGGAGTCGGCCGGGACGCCGACAGGACACGTGGAGCAGGAGTCGGCCGGGGCGCCGACAGGACACGTGGAGCAGGAGTCGGCCGGGGAGCCGACAGGACACGTGGAGCAGGAGTCGGCCGGGGCGCCGACAGGACACGTGGAGCAGGAGTCGGCCGGGGCGCCGACAGGACACGTGGAGCAGGAGTCGGCCGGGGCGCCGACAGGACACGTGGAGCAGGAGTCGGCCGGGGCGCCGACAGGACACGTGGAGCAGGAGTCGGCCGGGGCGCCGACAGGACACGTGGAGCAGGAGTCGGCCGGGGCGCCGACAGGACACGTGGAGCAGGAGTCGGCCGGGGCGCCGACAGGACACGTGGAGCAGGAGTCGGCCGGGGCGCCGACAGGACACGTGGAGCAGGAGTCGGCCGGGGCGCCGACAGGACCGAGGAGCAGGAGTCGGTGAAGGCGTCAACAGGACACGAGGAGCAGGAGTCGGTGAAGGCGTCAACGGGATACAGGGAGCGGGCGTGACCGGCTTCTCCACAGCCGCAGCCTGCGCTGGGGGCCCCCTCCGCCGACGGCCCGAGGCTCTGGCCTCCGGGTTAGAACCCCTAGCCCGTTGGAGGCACCGGGGCCCACCAAACGCCAGCCGGGCACCGGCCCAGGGATCCGGTTCAGGATCCTCCTCCACATTGGGATCCTTGTATCTGGGATCCCGCACGTAGTCGACGTAACCAAAGCCATCACGAAGGTAGAACCGGGTGGGCTGTTCATCCACATTGGGATCCTTGTATCCGGGATCCCGCACGTAGTCCCGGGGCCCACCAAACGCCAGCCGGGGAAAGTGTTGCGCCAAGAACCGCCCCTCCGGACTGGGGTTCCACATAAGCCCGGGGAACACACAAAACAAAAGAAAAACAGAAAACGTTGTTTGCTGGGTCCTTGTATTGTCACGGGAGTACAGGTTTTTAGGACCCAAATGCAGACCACAACGAGTTAACAGGGATCAACAAAGGAAATTTATTGTGAGATTAGCGTGTGGGTTGAGCTGTGTGTGGGTCCCGTGGCCCGACACTGGAGGCTGGCAAAGAGGCAGGATGGCAGACCGGTGTGGAGCCCGTGGTCCGACACTGAAGGCTGGCTGAGAGGCAGGATGGCAGACCGGTGTGGAGCCCGTGGTCCGACACTGAAGGCTGGCTGAGAGGCAGGATGGCAGACCGGTGTGGAGCCCGTGGTCCGACACTGAAGGCTGGCTGAGAGGCAGGATGGCAGACCGGTGTGGAGCCCGTGGTCCGACACTGAAGGCTGGCTGAGAGGCAGGATGGCAGACCGGTGAGCCCGTGGTCCGACACTGAAGGCTGGCTGAGAGGCAGGATGGCAGACCGGTGAGCCCGTGGTCCGACACTGGAGGCTGGGAAGGGGAGCAGAAGACGAACAAGACAAACAGCAGAGGACAAACAACAGGGACAAACAACAGACCGACACTGAGGCCTGCAGACGCAGGGCAGATATAGTCCCCTGATCAAGATTGGCCGCAGCTGCGTGCCAATCAGGGATGTGGCCGTGGGAGGTGTGTGGAGGCGGGACAGAAAACAGACGAACACCTGGTAACACAACAAACAGACACATGACAGACACAAGAGGGGAGGAGATTTGGGAAAAACAGGTTACACACACCGGGTCAGACAGGGATCCTGACATGTATATGGTCGGGTTATTCTGTCAGGGTTGTGTTCCGGACCCAAAAGCAAACCTCGGACAACCAGAGTGCAGAGGGAAAACAAAAGGTTTATTTAACAAAAACCAAGGAAAGTGACAACTCAGAATGTCCTCCAAAAACACAACATGTACTCAGCCACTCGTCCTGGCGGTGCTCCGTGCTGACTCGACTCTAGACGTGACTCGTGACGTAGCTTGTGGCGTAGCGTAGCTCCAGGCGTAGCTCGTGGCGTAGCGTAGCTCCAGGCGTAGCTCGTGGCGTAGCGTAGCTCCAGGCGTAGCTCGTGGCGTAGCGTAGCTCCAGGCGTAGCTCGTGGCGTAGCGTAGCTCCAGGCGTAGCTCCAGGCGTAGCTCGTGGCGTAGCGTAGCTCCAGGCGTGAAACCCTCTGGACAGGGGCACTTGCCGTAATAACCCGACAATGGGAGTCCGGGAGGAAGCTGGCTTTAACCTGCCGCTGATGAGCCGGGATGAGTTGCAGCTGTGTCACCGTCATGCGCTGCAGCTGCGGAGCGCTTTCCTCACACTGCCCCTCCTCTACCTGCACACACACACCCTGGCCGCACCCAGGGTTGCTTTGGCACCCCCTGGCGGTGGTGCCTTGCGGATCCTCACAAATTCATGTGTTAGGGTTCTGATCATATTAATTCATGTGTTAGGGTTCTGATCATATTAATTCATGTGTTAGGGTTCTGATCATATTAATTCATGTGTTAGGGTTCTGATCATATTAATTCATGTGTTAGGGTTCTGATCATATTAATTCATGTGTTAGGGTTCTGATCATATTAATTCATGTGTTAGGGTTCTGATCATATTAATTCATGTTAGGGTTCTGATCATATTATTGTGTTAGGGTTCTGATCATATTAATTCATGTGTTAGGGTTCTGATCATATTAATTCATGTGTTCTTATCATATTGGGCTCTTAGGTTTATTTTTCTGGGCCTTAATCTCTGATGTGAGTCGTTCCGTTTGCTCTAAAGATCTGAGCTTTGTCTTGTGATGTCTTCACATCGCTGCTTTTAATGTCGCTGAACATGAGACATCCTGCTCTTGAACTGGTTGTGGGAATAATAAACATTTAAGTCTGTCCGTTCCTTGTTAAAGGCTCTGGTTAAGATGTCCACATTTCTCTTTTGGAGCACCAAGTGAAGTAACTTCTGACTCACGTACTTCAAACTATCAGGTCTCTCCTGTCGCTCCCGTGTGTGTGAACATTTCAATTCAATTCAGTTTATTTTGTATAACATCGGCCCTCATCCCACTCGATTCGAGGGCGGAGCTTAACGCAATACAGACGTGATTGGTCAAGTAGGATCAAGTGACAGGATTTTCAAGGCGTGTGATTGGTCGGAGTGTTTCCTGGACCGCTGAACAAGAGCCGTAAAGGCAGGAAAAGCTGCACCGGTGAAATAGAAGCGATCCATCAACAGTTAATAATTCTGTAGTAATAATTGGTTTTCGGTCCAGGGTCCAGAGACAACGGCGTCTGGGTCCGGACTCGGACCGAGGTCCACCAGTTAGTGACCCATGGCTTAGAGGATGCATCTACCAGAGCGTCTTACACAACTTTTCGGCGCTGGTGTAAAGCCAATATTTGGCTTCAAGCACAATTAAACCATATGCTGCCGCTATTTCTGATTTCTGATTTGGCACTGGTTTTTCGCTAGGTAATTTAATCCCTTTTCATACCCCTGCACAGCGCCTATTCCCAATGGCTATGTGAGGCTATTTTACAGGCGTGTCTTTTCTCTGACATGGATTCTCCGGAAAGCATCAGATCGCATTCTACCAAAGGAATCTCATATGTTACAACAATTATTACTCTTTGTACTTAGACCCTATCCTGCTCTGCCCTTAACCCAATAGTGATAGCTCTTGGAGGGAACATTAGTTGTGTTTGATCCCCAACAGTTGATGTTGATGTGTCCTTGGGCAAGACACTAAACCCTAAACTGCTCCCCTAAGCTGTGCCTACGGTGTGTGAATGTTGCAGGGGCTACCATGCAAGGTGCCACCTGCCCATCAGGACAAGTTTGTCCTGATGGGCAGGTGACTTGTGCAAGGACTCTGAGTTGTGCACTACTGCTCATGGAATAAACCCAATAACGATCTTAGAGGGCTGAGCCTATACTCATACCAGGAAATACGGTATCAGGAAATTTCCCATAAAAGCATGATTTCATTTTGTTGCTATTTGTTTTCTGCATTTTGATAATCAGTATTGCTTGATTAGGTTTGGAGCACTGTGCGTCCTATGTTTTTATAGGTTGAATACATTGAAACTCTGATCCTTTGCACTAATAGACCACATTAATAGTACACCATCGGAATAATGCTATAATCCTTTTGAAATTCTACACATAACTGTAAAAGTAGATGTACTTGTATTACTATGATACAGCTAATCATTTCAAATTAAAGGTTTAGATATTGAGAAATCAGACAATGTCTGCTGTAAGGCACTCATGGTTACAATAGCCTGAAAACAGATGGCTTTGCCATGAAATTTCATGAAGTGATAATGTGACTTACGGAGTGATGATCCAGCAGAACCTCCTCGTAGGATCTGGTTAAGGACATCATCAGTGTCGCTGCTGCTCGCCATGCTGTTCCTCATCTGCATCATAGACAGCTGAGAACATAGGCTGGGCTGACGCTCCATCTTCTTCACAGCCTGAAACACATCCACCACCATCATCAACACCATCTGTACAATCAGCATTTCTGTAATTGTCATTCATTATGGTGTTATGCGTTCTCCAGTTTATGCCACTAAAAGGTTTTTATTATACATTTGACATGATACCTGGACCCACCTTGTCACTGAGTGTGGGGTCATTCAGAGAGTATAGTTTGTTGGTGATGTCTTTGCCAATGAGGTACCTGAATACCTCATTTAGGAAAGTATCTGACTCCAGGAAGTAGGTGAGCCTCTCTCGAGACCAACACAGGAATTTACAGTTCTCCTCTGCCATGATGGTCACCTGTCAAACAGATTATTCGTATTTCAGCTGGTTTAAGCTCTGACTATTGGTGTAATAGATACTTAAAACTCACGATTCGGATCGTATCATGGAGCAGAGTTACAAATTGGATCACAGATCAGCACAAAAGAAAAATGGGAGCAAATATTACTTTCACAGATCTGTGATCACATGTTTTTCCCACCTATACTAATTGCTGATCACTTAAGATCCATATTGACAAATACAGAGCCCTTTATCACAGCTCCAGACATTTTTTTTCTCCATTAAATGTCATTTACAGTGGGTTGTTTTTTAGGAAAAAAGATTGTATGACCGTTACCCCACTAGATCCAACTCAGCCTTAAAGACGTAGTGGTAAAATTAATACTAATAATATGTGGAAATGACCAGGCAGGTAAGTCTTCATTTGAGGCAATTAAGCAATGAACGCACAAATAATGTGTTTATTTCTTTTATCTTTCATCTGACTTTCTAATTACCTGAAACTTCTCTCCTCTGTGCATCTCAGTGGACTTGAACTCTGGAGAGTCAATGAATGAATTGGTATAGATGTTGTGAAGAAAATGACTTCGATACGATACCTTCATCCTGTCACAAAGAAACGTCACAGTCAAAACTCTAATTCATCTTTAAAACAAAAAGTAATCTCTTTTAAGTGATTTTAAACCCTAATTTTCTTGTCTTGACTGGTGAACCCAAAAAAGACCATCAACTACTCTCAGAATGACTCAAAAAACAAATTCACTCAATCATTTAAAAGGTTCCAAATTAACCCTCAAACTTCTATGTTAAGTTCCAAATTACCCGTCAAGATTGATCAAAATGTAAAAACTGGACACAAAATGTATTATATAGTTCATTAAAAGAAATTACTAAAAAAGTTCCAAATATACTGTCAAAGTTAATACAAATTCATCATAAGAATTGTTCAAAATGTCCGAAACCTTAATTAAGGAAATAATGTCAGTGAATCTCTCAAGTGAGATCAAGGGTAATGGTAAGAAATTAAGGGATGTTGACATTTTTAGGGTGGTTGCATTGTTGAAATGATGCCATAATGAACACAAAAAAACTCCTTTGAACCATGACAAACAAGGGGGCTCCAACTTAGTGTGACGTGTCAGAACATTGTTCAAAATATCCATCCAAGGGCCAAGGTGAGGACTTCAAATTGTTTTGTTTAACCAGTAATCCAAAACCCATAAACCCAGATTAAATTAAAAAAGAAGATATATTTCCATCCCAGTGAAAACTTCCACTTAGATAAATTATGGGTTCCACTTTATAATAAGTACACACTATTTAGCATTAGTAAAGCATGAATAAACACCGAATTCATAATTTATAAAGCATTATTCCAGCATGAATAATGAACACTCATTAGTAACTCATTAGTATGCAATTCATAAACACAGTCATAAATGTTTCATTCTTGATTAATAAGCTTGGGGTTTCATACTTTATAAATGATGGATTCCCCATTTGTAAATTAAGTATTAAGGACCTATAGATGATTAATAAGATAATTTGTAAAGTGTTAGTAAATGATAAAAAGCTGCAATTCATGATTAATTCAGGTAGTTACTACTCATTAGTTAAGTATTAGTTAAGCATGTTCTGTTACCTAATCTAAAGTGAAGACTATGCTTTACAAAGCATTTATAAGCAGTGCCTCAACGCTAGCAGAAGTCTCAGTTATCTTTTCAACAGAAAAGGGAAATAGACACAACACAAAGTGATAAAGAACATGATGATGCTGTGTGTGTTGGCATATAGCTACATTTTATTGATTATGCTAGCTATGGCAGTATGGCAGTTTTAAGTAGACAAATCCAGGTGAAAGCGAGATACCCAATATCTCAATCATTTGTACCAGCAAACTGAGTAACATGCGTGCTACTGGCCGGCCGGTGTGAGTCAGTGGTGGCATGTCATCAACGTGGGACACTCTAGAACACATATGTCAAACTCAAGGCCCGCGGGCCAGATCCGGCCCGCCACGTCATTTTATGTGGCCCGCGACGGCTTGAAAGGCATGATCACCACCGCGGACCCGTTTTCAGTCTGTCGCGGATCCGTTTCCGGTTCGTCGCGGACCCGCTTTTGGTTCGTCGCGGACCCGTTTTCAGTCGGTCGCGGACCCGTTTTCGGTTCGTCGCGTACCCGTTTTCAGTGGGTTGCGGAATATAAAAATCTTGTGCTTTTATTTTGAAGGGAATTTTGAATGCAGCAGAGTGCGTCTATTCACACTCCTCAGTGCTGCGTTCACAACACACTTGCATGAGTTTACACACGCACTATTTGTGATAGTTCACTTCATTCCCGACCTTTTTTTTATGTTTGTGCATGAAAGCACTGCTGAGTCTGTTAAAAAAGGCTGAAGTTATAAAATGAGTATGTGTGTTGTATTACTTTGTGTCCTTAAGATGCACTTTTGGGTTTTTAATTGAGTGTAAAAGTGAATATTTCAAACAATTTTTTTGTGTTGGCATGTGAGATTCTGTACCATTTCAGGCTCAAACTGCACCATCTTTTCATTAAATCCATTTGAGAAGTTGAACATGTTCCTTGCTTTGGATCTCGGTTCATTCAGGGGTGATGGTGCAGCCAGACCAGTAGAACCACTGCCCCAGACCACATGCATGTTCTTATTGGCTAGTTATGTCCTTCTCAACTGTGACAAAAAAAGCTTTGAACAAAGTTAATATAACAACGATTGTTTGATCTTTGTCTTTGTTATTTTCTTCTGTTTTAAGTTTGATCTTTGATAGAATGTGGGTTTATATATATAAATGCATGTACAATATTGAATAAACAATACAAAGACAGTTATTTAACAATATGTTCGGTAGTAGTTACATTTAGTGTTACAGTTACAACCGGCCCTTTGAGGGCGACCATGATGCTGATGTGGCCCGCGGTGAAAATGAGTTTGACACCCCTGCTCTAGAAGGACCCGGTGTGCCCTGTCAGAAATAATTACGGCCATTTGATAGGACGTGTCACCACTGACTCGCGCCGGCCAGTAATGTTAGCTGATGTCAGTCACTGCTTATAAATGCTTTGTTAAGCATAGATAGTCTTCACTTTAGATTAGGTCACAGAACATGCTCAACTAATACTAATGAGTAGTAACTACTGAATTAATCATGATGTTTTTTTCATTCTTTGTAAGGCATAAATAGTCTTCACTTTAGATTAGGTCACAGAACATGCTTAACTAATACTTAACTAATGAGTAGTAACTGAATAATCATGAATTGCTGCTTTTTTATCATTTACTAACACTTTACAAATGATCTTAGTAATCATCTATAAGTCCTTAATACTTAATTTACAAATGGGGAATCCATCATTTATAAAGTATGAAAACCCAAGCTTATTCAAGAATGAAACATTTATAACATATTTATTGTCGAAGAAAAATGAATTCTGCATAACTCTGTTTAATGATATAGCTTGGGAATAATGCCATTTGCCAGATGTGTCACTCGAGACTCGTGACTTTGCCATTCTCCACTTCCTACCCAAACTAAACATGACCTTTTGAGGTTACACCAGAAAGTGCCAAAGAGACAAAGTGTTTTGGTTCACATGACCTGTGACCTTTTCCTGTTACCATGTTCCATCTGTTTATGCATGTGTCTTAACTCCATACTTATGTATATATTGACAACACAACAGAGAGAAATGGGTGGGCCTCTCCGAAAGTACTAAAGCTTGGCTTGCATGGAGAAACAGCGTCAGACTTTTCTCCATCTTCTTGTAGGACAAAGAAATATTCTGTACCATTTGGCTAAATGTACCATGACTTCTGTTTGTACTATATAGCTATAGTGTGATGACTTGTAACCTCGTTATAATCTTACTATATCTTATCTTGTAATAAATTGTTCAAAGACTAACGTGCTTAAAGTACAGTTGATTTCTCACAAGGAAACTATATTAATTTCCAGCACATTTATGAATTGCATACTAATGAGTGTTCATGTTGGCATAATGCTTTATAAATGATGAATTCCGTGTTTATTTATGCTTTACTAATGCTAAATAGTGTGTACTTATTATAAATTGTTACTAAATTATGTCTTCTGCAGTTTGGGAACTAGTCTTGAATTTTCCTTTCTCTTTATTTGGCGGATGAGCAGTTTGCCCTTTTGATTGTCAAATTGTTGAATTCAAACCCTTTCTGGGTATTATTATTATTTTATCTTATGATATATATATATATATATATTTTTTTTTTTCTGTTTATACATATATATTTATTTGTCTTCTCAAAACGCTTTGAAAAATTCCCACATGCTGAACTCTATACAGTATGTAGAGGAAGAAGAGTTTGTTCGCCAAACCACCTCCCTATGTTTTTCATTGTGTCTATCTCCCTCCCCTCTGCTTCTCCCTCTCTCTCACTCTGCTCTGCCCAACACACCTACCATCATCATAACCCAGCTCCGGAACATTAGGTCTGAATGGTCTATTTCAGTGGACACTGGTATTAGGTTTGAATTCTTTATTGGTACTTTTTCCAAGCCAAGCCTTGAAGGCTTTTTTTTTCTAAATCCCCTAAGATATTGCTCATATAGAGTTCAGACTATTTGAAAAACATGAAGTGCACAATTATGAGATAATCTTCATAATTGAAAGCATAATTTGTATCCTTGAATAAAAACAGTGAAATACAAGCATTACGACAACTACATAAGTCTCTTTCACCATAGGTTCCAATTACTTGGACCAAGGTAAGATGGCCACCCCATGGTTCGATCACAGAATGATAAGTCATTAGAACATGTCACATCTACCCAGAATCAAACATACACCACATACTTTCCTTTGAGGAGAATGCTGAGGCGTTCGTCCACAGAGGTTTTGTCCTCGGCAGCGTAGACCTGGCCCTTCTTAAGTGTCTGGATGGTGCAGAACTGCCCTGTGAGCCTCTGAAACAGAGCTTCATGCACATGGAGGGGCTCAAACATCCGCTTGTAGACTGACCGCAACTCCCTGTCGATCTTAATCTGGCAGAGCACAGTCACAGCCTTAATTTGTCTTTTAATGAAAATTGAACATAGAAAACAAACTTCAGGAATTGTTGAAGAGGGAGACCTCTGGGACCACTTCTCTGGGTTGGTGATGATTTCATGACATGGCTCCAGTCAAAGAGTCAGGGAAAGTGTTTCATACCAGACATCACAATGGGATAAAGTTATCTAATTGAATCCCACTGCTTTTCTTGCAAACACCTGCCCTGCATAGCTCTTGAATGCTATGCAGGTTGGGTCCTGCCTAGAAATGCAGTGGGGTTCATATTAATGCATTTCAATTCCAATCTATGGGGTTGTGAGCATGTGCTTGGTCTGAAATAATAGAAAATTAACAATAGACTCAGATCAGGAATCACTATAGTGTAATTCGCTCATTTACAACTATTATTGAACAATTTTGCTTAACAACTGAATTTGTAAATATGTATGTTCAGGTAATACTAACAAATTAGAATTATTAGTAGGGTGACTTAATTGACAAATTAAATAGTTTATGCATGCTGTAAATCAACTCTAGTATTGTAGCCCCTGCCATCAGTGTGTATGAATGATGACATGTAGTGTTAGTGAATGTGTGAATAATGACATGTAATGTTAGTGAATGTGTGAATAATGACATGTAATGTTAGTGAATGTGTGAATGATGACATGTAGTGTTAGTGAATGTATGAATGATGACATGTAGTGTTAGTGAATGTGTGAATGATGACATGTAGTGTTAGTGAATGTGTGAATGATGACATGTAGTGTTAGTGAATGTGTGAATGATGACATGTAGTGTTAGTGAATGTGTGAATGATGACATGTAGTGTTAGTGAATGTGTGAATGATGACATGTAGTGTTAGTGAATGTGTGAATGATGACATGTAGTGTTAGTGAATGTGTGAATGATGACATGTAGTGTTAGTGAATGTGTGAATGATGACATGTAGTGTTAGTGAATGTGTGAATGATGACATGTAGTGTTAGTGAATGTGTGAATGATGACATGTAGTGTTAGTGAATGTGTGAATGATGACATGTAGTGTTAGTGAATGTGTGAATGATGACATGTAGTGTTAGTGAATGTGTGAATGATGACATGTAGTGTTAGTGAATGTGTGAATGATGACATGTAGTGTTAGTGAATGGATGAATGATGACATTTAGTGTTAGTGAATGTGTGAATGATGACATGTAGTGTTAGTGAATGTGTGAATGATGACATGTAGTGTTAGTGAATGTGTGAATGATGACATGTAGTGTTAGTGAATGTGTGAATGATGACATGTAGTGTTAGTGAATGTATGAATGATGACATGTAGTGTTAGTGAATGTATGAATGATGACATGTAGTGTTAGTGAATGTGTGAATGATGACATGTAGTGTTAGTGAATGTGTGAATGATGACATGTAGTGTTAGTGAATGTGTGAATGATGACATGTAGTGTTAGTGAATGTATGAATGATGACATGTAGTGTTAGTGAATGTATGAATGATGACATGTAGTGTTAGTGAATGTGTGAATGATGACATGTAGTGTTAGTGAATGTGTGAATGATGACATGTAGTGTTAGTGAATGTGTGATTAATGACATGTAGTGTTAGTGAATGTGTGAATGATGACATGTAGTGTTAGTGAATGTGTGAACGATGACATGTAGTGTTAGTGAATGTGTGAACGATGACATGTAGTGTTAGTGAATGTATGAATGATGACATGTAGTGTTAGTGAATGTGTGAATGATGACATGTAGTGTTAGTGAATGTGTGAATGATGACATGTAGTGTTAGTGAATGTGTGAATGATGACATGTAGTGTTAGTGAATGTGTGAATGATGACATGTAGTGTTAGTGAATGTGTGAACGATGACATGTAGTGTTAGTGAATGTGTGAACGATGACATGTAGTGTTAGTGAATGTGTGAACGATGACATGTAGTGTTAGTGAATGTGTGAATGATGACATGTAGTGTTAGTGAATGTGTGAATGATGACATGTAGTGTTAGTGAATGTGTGAATGATGACATGTAGTGTTAGTGAATGTGTGAATGATGACATGTAGTGTTAGTGAATGTGTGAATGATGACATGTAGTGTTAGTGAATGTGTGAATGATGACATGTAGTGTTAGTGAATGTGTGAACGATGACATGTAGTGTTAGTGAATGTGTGAATGATGACATGTAGTGTTAGTGAATGTGTGAATGATGACATGTAGTGTTAGTGAATGTATGAATGATGACATGTAGTGTTAGTGAATGTATGAATGATGACATGTAGTGTTAGTGAATGTGTGAATGATGACATGTAGTGTTAGTGAATGTGTGAATGATGACATGTAGTGTTAGTGAATGTGTGAATGATGACATGTAGTGTTAGTGAATGTGTGAATGATGACATGTAGTGTTAGTGAATGTGTGAATGATGACATGTAGTGTTAGTGAATGTGTGAATGATGACATGTAGTGTTAGTGAATGTATGAATGATGACATGTAGTGTTAGTGAATGTATGAATGATGACATGTAGTGTTAGTGAATGTGTGAATGATGACATGTAGTGTTAGTGAATGTGTGAATGATGACATGTAGTGTTAGTGAATGTGTGAATGATGACATGTAGTGTTAATGAATGTATGAATGATGACATGTAGTGTTAGTGAATGTATGAATGATGACATGTAGTGTTAGTGAATGTGTGAATGATGACATGTAGTGTTAGTGAATGTGTGAATGATGACATGTAGTGTTAGTGAATGTATGAATGATGACATGTAGTGTTAGTGAATGTGTGAATGATGACATGTAGTGTTAGTGAATGTGTGAATGATGACATGTAGTGTTAGTGAATGTATGAATGATGACATGTAGTGTTAGTGAATGTATGAATGATGACATGTAGTGTTAGTGAATGTGTGAATGATGACATGTAGTGTTAGTGAATGGATGAATGATGACATGTAGTGTTAGTGAATGTGTGAATGATGACATGTAGTGTTAGTGTAGGCCGGCGGTTTAACATCTTAATTGATTAATGACATAATGTGATCATATTTAATCATACTATTTTGTTTACATAAGTTAAACTGGACCCCGGCAAGGATCTGGAGCCAAGGTTAGAAACCACTGTACATTAACTGTTTGCCAATTGACTTCCTAAACTTAAACAAAGTTAAAAGTGAGAACAAAATGTATTCAATCCTTTCATTCCACAGTGTTAAAATAATAGAGTAAAAGTAATGCATTCAAAATATTAGTCATTAGCCAACAGTATTTTCTATTATATCTGATGCTTCGGGACATATATGATTGGTGCATTAATGTGTATGTTGCATGTTTTTAACTCCTTTATGTCCTGTTGGTTAGTTTAATCTACAGCAATGCATCATATTCTATAACATCATCTTGTTTTTAGTGTCACTGTCTTGTGAGAACCATGTTTCTCTCTATCTTTCAGTTTATAGCTTTGTGACGATGCGTTTTCCAGCTGATCCAAGAGGCTTTAGATGTATTTAGCTTATTAAGTAGGATAATTTTCTCATCCCCTAAAGGAACACTTCATCCTTCAGTGTATCACACACATTCAATATCTGGAGATGCATGGTTTTCATTTAACAGGAAGGGGATACAAAACTGTCTTCTGAAAATTAACTAAAGCTGTCTGACAAATGTGGTGAATTAACTTACAATATTTACCTCTAAGATGTAGTGAGATGTAATGGATTAAATAACACAATATTTACTTCTGAGTTGTAGTGGAATAAAAAACTAAAGATTTACTCTTGAGATGTAGTGTTGAGTGGTGGATTGCAAACCAGCTATATACAGCCACCTAGCTAATGTGTTGGGCATGATTTCCCGCCAGTCCATAGAAGAATAATTTTAACCAATTAAATTTAGTGATACAATGAGAACTGGAAAGAAGAAAAACCAAAGAGCGAGCAGCGGAAGGTTTCGCGAGCAGAAGAGCAGTGATAGAAGTCGCACTTTCAAAACATTGTTTTCTTTTTGTAGGCAACAATTTTGCTTGCACATTTAAAAATATATTCTGCACAGAGTGATGTGAAAGCACTCGCAAAAGTAATATGCGTGTAGAAGAGCATGCACAGCTCAGCTGCAGCAACTAACCACTAGGTTTTGCAATGACTGATTGGCTCTGACACTATTACCCATGACCCATGAGACGTGCTGGAGCACAGGGCATATATGAGAGCATACTGATATACAGAAGAACTCACCGGTCTGCGCTTGTACAGGAGGAAGAACAAGTGCATGAAGTTGACTACCAGAAATACCACATTCCAGACCATCACATCCAGGTTGCACCTATACAGAGTCGCCCACACAATGAAGAAACCACATCCTGTCAGGGTTAAAGACACAGAAGAAAGATGTAGATATGCTTAGACACAACATGTCTGAATTCAAATTTGAATACTTCAGTCTACTTTAATATTAATTACTAAAGACAACATTGTGTGTAACTACTGTAGCTCATTTATTGTGCTGTGGATTATTACTGCTTGCTTGTCCGAACGAACCAAAATCATCAATAACAAAAATAAAAATAAAGAATTAATCAACATGAAGCACTGACATGCAAATGCATAGACTAAAATATACTAATAAAAATGAAATAGTATGTTACACATGTCCATTCTATTTATTATTTATTTGTATTTAATTTATGGGTTAGGGTTATTTTGTTGCCTTCAAAGTTCTACAAATTAAAAATACTTGATCTAGAAATGTCATTCAGTTCAAGCTTGTACCAATTATTTATTTATCATATAAACTGACTTGTTTATTAATCATTTATTTAATTAAAATAAGTATGACCCATCTAGTCTTTGAAAATGAACATCCAACATTATTTTAAAGTTACCTTACAAAATGAATTGCTCTTGCTCTGTTAGTTTACTTTTACTCTGTTCTGTTTCTGTTTCTCTGTAAAACCCTCTGAGACTAGCTTGTGCCAAATGGAAATACAAATAATTGAACTGTTAAAATGTCCCATAAATCCGGCGCTTCCTGTCTCCACTCTCGTTCCAAGCATAGATAAGATAAACATGTCGGAAGGGCTTTTTCCATCCGCCATTCTCTCCTTACTTTATCTGCCATGTCAGAGCCTTTTAGAGCCTTCGATCTATTGAAGAGATCCCTTTGTGCAGGACAGCTTTTAAAAAAAATCAAAATGATCCAAATGTTAAACAAAACTAATCCTCAACTAGCTTGTGTTAATGAGTTACCAATACTTTGAGAACTTGTGAATAGAGTACAGATCTGTAGAGGCTGCTACAATATTATCACTACATGAATGCCATCAGCAGGTGGCACTACCTGTCATCAAGAGGAGGCGCAACAGGATCATGTGCAGGCCAAGGGTGGTGGGGGTGACCAGGCCCAACAGCAAGGACAGACTCCCCAGATGAAAGAGGAGGTGGTGGGTCTGTTCCCACTCCTCGCAAGAGGTGGCATTGAGCGCCGCAGCCTGGACTCCTGGAGTGGACGGGGGTAAGGGGGGCAGCATGGTGAAGAGGAGGGGGTGCAGCTCTGGGGTAGAAGACATCTTGCAGGGTCACCTTGAGAACTAGGGCAACATGAGAGAAAATGTGAGTAGTGGATGATGATTTGCTCAGGGCGTAAACATGCTAGTCACATTATCTCTGCTCATTAACTTTGTATGTTTTTTATTTTTTTATTATTATAATGACTATTGTCTGGTTAGAAAATATATTTGAAAGAAAATGGTATGTGCTTATGATCTTCCTTTGAGCCCAGAGTTTTTATTTTTTATTTTGTATGTTTCAGTGATATCATCACCTTATAAAGGGGCGACTGTGGCTCAGTGGTTAGCAAGTCAGTCTTTCAATCAGAGGGTCGGTGGTTCAAACCCCGGCTCAGCCAGTCCATGTCATTGTGTCCTTAAGCAAGACACTTAACCCTCATTGCTCACCGTTGCTGTGTCTACGGTCTACTGTATATCATGTAAGTCTCTTTGGATAAAAGCGTCAGCTAAATGTAATGTAATGTAAAGGGTAATAGGGTAAACATGTTAGCAAACAGTTGCCTATTTACACATCCAGCAGCATTCATGTATTAATTCATTTGGAGTTGTGTTAGTGTCAGATTCACTTCTCTGGTTTGGTTTTAACCAAAAAGCAAAGCAAAGCCTCCAATCATCCCATTTTGAGAGACAAGTAATCTAAAAATATTCTAAGATGGTTCCCCACGAGCCAGTTTTTTAAAGAGGTTAAACCAGATACAACACCCGACAACTAAAACTTGCATTGAAGACACAACATAATAATGATAATTATAACACATAATAAACTATACTAGTATAAATAATAGTGTAATGCATTTAACTACAAGGCAATTATATCACTAAAATAAATGAAGAAAATAAATTCTTACCACCGATTTTTTTCTTTCTTCTATAAACTTGGCTGTGTCTGCCACAATATATTACTTCCTCACAAGGAATAAGGACTAAACTAAGCATATGCAGGTTATTCATAGCTTTTTAGCTGCTTGAACAAATTGAAGTAGTTTTTGTCTGGCAGTATAGTTGACAATGCTTTTTCACTGGAAGTTGCTTCTTGTTAGTTTGGTTTTAGCTTACATAGACTGGGTTGCCTGTTGTCCTTTGTAGATGTGTTTTCTCAATAGCTCTCAACATCGCGAAAGCCTCACAGGTAACGATGCTCACAGTGCTCACAGTGCTAACAGTGCCAACAACCGTAATAGTGTTGACAGACTTAACAGTGTTACTTGAGGGGGTGGTTGCTACGATTTCGCAAAAACGCTATTGGTCAGGATAGGGTTATTAGCTGTAACAAGATCACAGTTCAGAGTAGCCGCGTAAGCTAGCAAGTGGGGCACTCTCACATGCACAAACATGCAATAAAAGCATGCACGGCCTACCTGGGGATGTCCACACAGGAAGGGGAAGCTCAGATAACAACACACAGAGGGAAATAAA
Organism: Cottus gobio; assembly: GCA_023566465.1. NCBI lineage: Eukaryota > Metazoa > Chordata > Actinopteri > Perciformes > Cottidae > Cottus > Cottus gobio. Next base: position 176,199 of record CM042221.1, read on the forward strand.
CGTCCTTCTCTGCTCAGGTAGACATTATCATCCACATTATATTTCCATAGCAAATAATTGTTTGCTATCATATTAATGTTCAGAATGGTAAATAAATCTCCTTTAAGGATTATTTCTGCCAAATACAATTGCAGTATTTTGGAAACATCCACAAACAATTATCTTGTCAAAAGAATTGACATTTAAAGATCTTATCCCATTTTCTTCAAGAGCATCAGTGTTTTTGTTTGTTGAGCGCATCTCAGGTTTTACCCACTGGACAACCACTATCTTTCAGACAAGAACTGTACTTCATTGCTTTTACAGCAATGCTCCGATAAATATTTGGCTTCATCTGTTTTACTCAAAGATTAGTGTACACGTGCTCACAGAATAATATTCACATGTAGTTAAAACATTTCATATTTTTCCTGAAACAACATAATATTCTCCCAGCTGCTGAGCTGTTTCTGTGTCAGGCTATGATGTGCTCCAGCACTGGGAGGGCTCTCATGTAAAAATAGATGTGGGGATAAACACAGAGAAATTTCTCATTCAACTTTCTAACTGCTCGTCAAAGTACCGAGAGGAAAACGTCTCGTGACTTACCGATTCAGGAGCAGCGGATGGTGCAGCAAAGTAGGACGAATGATGTCTGTGAAATACTGGATACTCTGCTGGTGCCTTCAGGCTGGACCCTCAGACAGGACGCGGCTGCTCAATGTTCGTCGCACATTCCACACAGTTGACATTGAGAGACTAAAATGGGCAGGAAGGCGATAGCGGCGCATCTGCTGTGACTGAGAGCTGCGAACGGGGGAAACAGAGCGCCTATAAAGCCCGTTATAACTGACTGCAGTGCCACAAACCCCTCGAGCAAATCCGTTAATGTATTACTATCCACTCGGCTCTTTTTTTGCCAGTGAATACATTGGAATATTGTCTGTTTCCATCAAATGGTCCACTTCTATATTCTTTATAAGTACTGATCTGTCAGCTTGTATAGAAGAGAGGCATACAATCACATTTCAGTGTTTAAATTGAAGTTAATATATGATTTCTGAAGTCAAGCTTGCTTTTTTTGCATTTGAAGTTGTACTGAAATTATATTTATTATAGTTGCTATACACAGCTTTTTATTTTATATATATAATGTCATGTAAATGTCATGTAAAACGTAATATTTTTGTATGTTCTATTTTAATATTATATACACTATATATTTAGTATATTTTCACATTCTTTTATTTGTTTATATTTGTATACTTATTTTAAAAGACCCTTGGTGTAAGGATTGAATGAATTTGTCAAAATAAACTTAACTCAAGATGCTATTACTGAGCCATCTCCATGACGTTTGACCAAACTCCATCCAAACGGGGGAATAGTGAAGCACCTTGAGTTAAGATTATTGTAAAAGTCGTGTCGTCAAAAATGTTAAATGTACTGTAAATTAAATTCTTCCCCAACCTGTGTCAAGCAACACAAATGCACCACTCCAAATAAAAATGACCTACATTGTAAAATAAAGTCAAATATATTTTTACAGCAATACAGAGACAAAATGTACAGCCACATTTGCATCTGAACAATGGTAAAATACTTGTCAATCTGTCAATATTACACAACACATCTGCAGCATCCTATTAATTTCACTTCATATGTTTAAAATATACTTGTAAGTATCTGTTTTTAATTGAGGCATTACATTTACAAATGAATGCTCCTCCAAGAATAAAGTTGATAAAGTAAAGCTGTTTGCCTTTTGGTTCAGCATAATTTGAGCATAAAACCATTTGAACACACAAACTTTTACAAACTCTCCTCTGTTTTATTTACGTCTTCTGTGGACAATGATGCATCAGCTCCAACATTATGGAAAACATTTGGAAACATTTATGTTTCTGCTGGCAAACAACTGCCAGTCACTGTTACTGTGCATCAATAAGGTATTAAAATAACTTCAAGATAGCATCTCATTAATGTTGATAAACATTTCTAACAAATGTCATAGAGGTTTGGATAGGCATTGGGCCCATAGACCATGAGCATTAGAGTCCTTCTCAGGTTGAACCAGTTGAGAGCATGCGTAGTAGAGACTCCCTGCCTGAGTTGTCTGGACTTCCTGTTGGCTCTTACGCACATGAAAGGCATGAACATACTGCAACAAGTGTGCAGCACACTATCTTGAGCACCCAGAATGAGGCCGATGCTGTGGCCCACCAGATGGCCAGTACACCACTGCCAGCCAGCAAACTAGGACGTGGTAATTAGAGTCCAAGCAACTGACAAAGTCAGTCCAGCAAGGACCCTATTGTAATTCATAGGATTCTTTTTATTTGTTTTTTTTTGCGTCTTCTTATTTTTGTACATTTGGATTTTTGGGGTACTTGTCATATTCTAATCCGCACCAAATTTGGCACGCCTGTCAGGCTTGGCGAAAATAGCAATCCGACATAGGTGTCGATAATGGGTTAAAAGAAATGGCTCCCCTCCCAGATTGTCCGATCGACTTGAAAAAAAATTCACTCATGTCCATCTTCACAAGCTCTACAAAAAAGCCTCTCAGACCCCTAAGCTCCGCCTACTTAGATTTTCCGCCATTTTGAATTATGTGAAAAACACCCTTTTTGTGATTTTCTCTGACATGCTTGGTCAAATTCATACCAAACTTGCTGTGCATTATCATTGGAGATGTATTATCATGACTGAAGTGAAAGCGTTCTGATATCTCATTGCGTTTAGGAGATATTGACCAATGAACCTCTTAGGGACATGCCCTGTTTTGCAATGCTCATAACTTTAAAACTATTTGTCCTAAAACCTTTCAGATTGTCAGCATTTGTGCACATTGTGTCCTTCAACATGCAATAAATCTTTCGTGCAATTTACACAATAGGGGGGCGCTACAGCAATTTGGCCAATATGGCCATTTATGACGTTTTTTCGTGTTTATTGATGAGATTTGCATTTGTACTTTAACGAAGTCCTCCTAGAGTATTTATCCGATCGACTTCAATTCTGTTCAGGAATGATCTCAAGACCCTTAAGACCTTAAGTTGTGCTATTTGTGCCAGACAAGGTCTGAGCACATTGCATGAAGAAATGTCTACCTAGTCATAGCGCCACCTAGTGGCGAAAGGAAATCTGCCAATTAGCATCCGATTCACATGCAATTGGCGTGACAAGGTCTACGCTTCACGCAGAGTGACGTGATGCACGTGCAGGCGACCCGCCGGCACCCCCGACATGCGGAGTGAGGACCCGCTCACAGCTGCTCGCAGCTTTAATTCTGTGTTGTAACTTCAGATTGAGCAGCAGAACCATTGATGCTGTTATTTTATAGCAAGAGCTGACCTCCCAGTAGCCCACAAACATTCAACTCTCAATACTTGAACACTTTATCACTCTGGTCACTTTAACTCATTCTGGTGCAATATTTTGTAATACTTTTGTAATACTAATTTTTGTAATTTGTATACTCAATATTCTACTGTACATTCAATTTATTCTTTACTGTTTTATTTTATTATGTTTATTACTGTTTATTACTGTTTATTTATATTACTTTTTTTATCTTTACGTACTGAGCAATGCTGCTGTAATCCTGTAATTTCCGCACTGCGGGACTAATAAAGGATTATCTTATTTTATCTTATCTTATGCGACTGATGATTTGTGTGTTGAGCCATGATTTCAAGCCTGTCTAAATAATCCTAAACGCAAAAATGGTGGAAAACTTTTTGATACTCTAAATCCACAATTCAGGACTATATAGTTCAGTTTTTTTAATTTTTGAAAGGCCTCTTCCTGCTATCTCGAATTGTTCGACAAAGTCCAACCATCTAACAGTAGAAGTAACATTGGCCCATTTAGTAAGGCTACATACAGTGATCTTGGGTCCCCATGTATTATCATTGCAGTCTCATAATCAGTACATTGTAATTGTAATGGTGTGTTCACACCGAACGCGACGCGATTTATTTGCGTGACCAGATTACATGTAAAGTCAATGCACAGACGCGTATGGTTGCGACAGACGCAAATTTACGCCAGGCAGCGCACGCGTGAGTTGAAATTTTCCAGCTCGGGCGAAAAATCGCATCGCGAAAGCCAATCAGCGTTGAGAAGCTCTGTGCGTCATCACCGCCGTCCTGCCGGTTTGAATCAAACGGCTGCTGATCCACCTGAAGCAGCGCTGGCAGCGGCCGTCATTCAGACGCTGTTGTGCGGCTACGGATGATATTATGAACCCGGACACGGGGGCGTTTGATGGTCCGACATTAGAGGGACTTCCACAAGAAGTTTAAAGCAGAACTAGTGGTTAGTTTAATGGTGGATGGGGGAAACGGTACTGTGTTTACGGAGATAAACCACGGAGATAAGCCACAGAGATAAGCCCCGCCCCCTTCCAGGCGCGAGTAAAGCCAGTAGCGAATTAACCACATAAAGTCGAGCGACTAAACTCACGCGAGTAACGCGACGCGAGGCGTGAACACACCAAAAGTCTGCCATCCTTATGAAAACATCTACATCGGACTTAAAACCATTAACCCTTGCAACATTCTACTAATGTTGTTCATTACACATTTAGCAAAGAATGGTAAATGGACTGTACTTATATCGTGCTTTTCTGGTTTTCTGACTACTCAAAGCACTTTAACACTACATGACATCCTTCACTCATTCCTAACCATCCATACACTGATGACAGGAACTACCAGGCAAGGTGTCACCTGCAGATCAAGACTAACTAACTGTATGCAAGTTAGTTAGTCCTGCACAAGATAGTGTGCTGCATGCTTGTTCCAGTATGTTCATGCTTTTCATGTGTGTAGGAGCCAACAGGAAGTCCAGACAACACATTCAAACACCGTAGGAACAACTACGGGAGCAATATGAAGTTAAGTATCTTGCCTCCATAAATAACAGGCTGCCAATGGCTGTGAGAGAGGTTATTTAGCATGCGGACTACATTTTCAAAAAGCTTGCACACTTATTGTTATTGTGCCAACCTCCATCTATCCCTGCTCCACATGGTGCAGATAATTCCACACTGTGTGTGTGTGTGTGTGTGTGTGTGTGTGTGTGTGTGTGTGTGTGTGTGTGTGTGTGTGTGTGTGTGTGTGTGTGTGTGTGTGTGTGTGTGTGTGTATGTGCATGTGTGAGTGTTCAGGCAGTCCTTGCCCCCTGTACTGGCACTTGCAGGAAGACATCTGCCTTTTCTATTTCAGTCCCTGGCATGTGACAGAAACTTGGTAAGCGGAGATCGTATCGGTGACCCGACCTGTCGAAAGCCTTGTCATTAAGGGAGTACAGCTTCTCTGCAATGTCATTGCGCACAACCAGGGCAAAGATCTTAGCTATGTAGCGATGCTTAGCAAAAAGCAGATAGAGCTTCTTCCTCCTCCACCCCACATATCGGCAGGGGTTATCAGCACGCAGGGTCACCTGTGGAGAAGACGTACATCTTTAAAAAAACAAATTATGACATATTCAGTTAAAAAATAATCATTTGTAATAACACTGTAGACAATAGTGGAATTACCAATTCACAAACCTCCACAACAAACCTAACTCATGCAGAAGGAAATAGTGCATCTGTTGGGAAGTATTTACAACGGCAGATAAATTAGGTGCCCTAGGGAGTATTTGTGGCAGCAGTACATGGGCTTGACTTGAAATAAACTTGTGTGTGTGTGTGTGTGTGTGTGTGTGTGTGTGTGTGTGTGTATGTTTTTGTTCATAATAAAGAAGTAAAAAGGCACAAAAACAGTGCAACAATGTGGATCATTGATGTTTTTAATATATATATATATATATATATTTATGTTTAAGCAGACTTCAATAAAATTCCATTGAATCCATTGAGTGCCCAATTGAGCCATTCCAGTAACCCACAATTCACAATAACAAGACCCAGCAAGTGGCTCACATAAATTGAATGCAGTCAATGTAAATGCCAATCATTTACACCTATGCTTTTCCTTTCCATATCATGACATTTCCAAATTGCTGTTCTATTCAGGTATATTGAAAAATCTATTCAAGTTTATTGCACAAATGCAACAAATATATCAGGAGTTGGATACACCCAAAATCATTGTGTTTATGAACAATTAATGAATTATTTGACAAGACAAATAAAAACTGTAACTGCACATGAAGTTGAGTAAGACATCTTTTTGGGGTCATATAACATATTGAACCTTAAATTAGGGACAAGCCAAAAAGCTTCAGCATGCTGACACAGAATTCAATTAATTGACATGCCTCAGTTATTAATGACTGACATGCTTTTTTACACATGCACCATGCACATGACTAAAGTTGGACCTGGAATACACCCTCTTCTGATGGTCTGAGAGAGTCCCACTCCGGTGAATCCAGAAACTGGAAAGGGTAGATGTAATGCAGAAACTCTCCATTAATAGTCACGCGGATTCTGTAGCAGAGTGGATAGAAAGTTGATATTAACGAATCCTCTTTCCACTCGGAAACACATAACATATAAAGCAAATCAGTCACAGGACACAAAGACTTCTGCAAAAAACATTTATCAGTGATACTGTATAGAGCTGGTGTCTGGCCTTTTACTGCTGGGGAAAATCTGTGTTTGAGGGTGTGACCAATACAAGCTACAAATTGAAAATCCTTACAGCTAGAGATGTGGAAATATCTCTTCAACGATGCATGCAATTAGGCGGATCTAATTAAGTACTAAATAAATTCTAAAAGGAATTAAAACTCATTGAACTCACTCTTTATACCTCCAATCTGTATGACTAGCATATTTTTATAGAAAACAATAAATATAGTACAGGAACAATACATTCAAGGGACAGTATTATAAAATTAAACTATTTTTTTAAAGGTTTACCTCCTAAAATCATGCAATTTGTGCGGAATACAACAAGTCTCATCTGTATGTACAATGTAGTTTGATTCTGCACTGCTATTGGCCATTGCAAGAATTAATGTTACTGTGGTGACGAGTGACAGCTGACATTAGCTTGTCCGAACAACAGAAGGCGTAAACACTGAAATTAAAATTTGGCATATTTAGACTAAATTCACAACTTGCCAAAGGATGAGGGAGCCTCTCCTAAAATCTTACCCTACAGTACTATCATCATGGATATGTTTGGAGGATTCACTGTGAGACCACCGCCAGCTATTTAACCTAACCCAAGAAAACCATGTTCAAACTTAAGAAAGTTATTCTTCACCATCTAATGCAAGTTCCCCTGTAATTGAAGGTAAATAGTCTCTCAATATATTAATACATGACTAAAAGTAATTCACTTGTTTTCACAGGGTGTACCGAGTAAGCTACAGAAATGGATGAGGCACGTTTTAATTCAACAAAGCCGCATTACATTACATTTAGACCCTCAGCGCCTTTAAATCCAGACTGAAGACCTGTCTGTTTGCTGTTGCCTTTAATTAAACCAGATTCAAGGATATTGATACATTTCTGCATCTCACTACATTACATTACATTACATTTTAATTTTTCATTTCATTTTTTTTATCCAAAGCGACTTACATGCTATACAGTAGACACAGCAACGGTGAGCAATGAGGGTTAAGTGTCTTGCTCAAGGACACAACAACATGGACTAGTGGAGCCTGGGATCGAACCATTAATGCTTTTAATGGTTGTATGTGAAGCACTTTGAATTGCCTTGTTGTTGAAATGTGTTATACAAATAAACTTGCCTTGCCTTTTCCTTTCCCAGCCTTTTTGCTGTTGCTGACCGGCCCACGGGATGTCAATGGAAAATTAGGAATACAATGTAAATACGAGTGGGAGTACAAAGTTGAGATCCCAGTGTCAATTTACTGGAATTCCAAACACCAAAACTAAATTAACCGGATGATCCGGCAAAAAGTCTAGCTGTGATAATCTTATATTTTGTTTTAGCATTAAGCCCATGAGCATGGTAAAATCTGTTTATGCAGTAAATTAGTCACCTGCCAGACAAGAGCACCGACAGCTTATCAATAGCGGTTTTTCCCTCTACGGCGAAACAGTGGTCCCTCTCTATGGTGTGGACTTGTCCGTCACAGCAGGCCACGATTTTCCCAAATTGTGTGAGTGACACTCCTAGTTTTTTAAACATGCAGTTGTGAAGCTCCTCAAATTCCTTGTCGAAGGACAGGCTCCTCAGCCGATAGGCAACATGCAAGACTTGTCCCAAGCACACCCCGAAGAGTGCAAAACTCCAAAGGAAAGAGTCCGTTGTGCAGTAGTCCAGCCATGACCACAGAGTGGAGCAGAAGAAGCCCAGAGTCAGAAAGGTGAATAGATAAAGTAATCCATAAAAGCCGCTGCCGCCCATGAAGCCAAAGAACAGGAAAATATTGGCAAGGTGGAACACAGAGCCCTCCGAAGTGTCTCTCCATTCCTCACATAATGGGTACACAGCAGCTGCGGGTTTCACTGTCAAGTTTATGTTTTCGAAACCTAGAGGCTCCATGTCTACCACAAAACTACCAGCACGCTCTACACAAAGTTATACAGGGTCTCTCTGAGCGGCTGGGAGCTAAAAAAAGACTGCATGAACAGTCAGGGTAACACAGACGACACATCACACACATCACATCACAGAGGGGGATTTTAGAGACTGAGTTAACATAAATATGAACGAAAAAAGTCGAAAAAAAAGAAAAAGGAAATGTATTAGTTTATTATAAATCATATAGACGAGCCTGTATGCTTGTGTAAAAAAAAAAACAGTTGCTCCACGGGCGCTTCACAGCAGCCCACTGCTAGAATGCTAAGGATGGGTTAAATGCAATAACTTATTATTTAAATAAAATAACTTTGAAATAAATAGTAGTTTACATTACGCTGGAGATTTAGACTTGAGCACCAAAAAGGGGGAGTTTAGAAAACGTTCCCAAAGCTGTCACAAAATTAGCAGCAGTAGTTGAGTTTGGAGACTTGATCCACTCTATTTTGCTCAAAGGCATGTTTCCTATTGACGAATCCTCTGCTGCTTTGAGGATGACCCATAATCCTTTGCTATTGCAAAATGCAAGAACAAATTTACAACAGCAGGTGGCGTAGTTATTTAGAGGGATTTAAGTTGAACCCCTTCAACTATGCAACAGCCCCGGCTTTCAAGTCTGGCTAAACAGCCTGAGAGCTCAGAAAGCCACAGATGACGGAGTGCCCATTAGCACTAATGTTGTTTTTCAGTTGGGAATGTGGCCATATTGTCACTGCTGTCCAATCACACACCACCTTCCCCAAAACATACGCCTGAGAGACAGACTTTTGTCTTCGTCAGAAGATGACCCATCTGCCAGTGGTCTTATTATTATTAGCTGTCCCTAAATAGATCACAGGCTAGCAGTTGCAGAAGGTCTCAGGTTCCATCTCACAAAGGACAGCTATCAGTGTGTTTTGAACTGTCCTGAACAACACACTAAAACCCATACTGCAGCAACGGAGCAATTGATCAAGACTTAATTCATTTGGTTGAAGTAAAACAAGGATACATATTAAGCCACCAATTAATGGTTAATTCTGTGATTTTCTTTTGCAGTGGCGAATAGTGCATCCAAATTAGAGATTGCAACAGTAGACTTTGCATTACTAAAAAAGAAGAGCAAGGCAATTATGCTGGCAATTATGTTTGCACTACAGTAGATAGAGGACACAAGACCATTGAGGGCTATCATTTGTTGTTGTGGTGTTCGTATGGGTTCCTGCAGCTGTTGGGGTCAGAGGAAATTAAATGGCGGATAGAGCAGCAAAAGAAGCCTTGAAGAGTAGTTGCTCAAAAGTTGAAGTCAACTTTAGTAAGACCGAGACCAAGGATATTATTAAAAAGAGGTTAAAGGAAAGGTGGCAGAAGCAATGGGAGGAGGACAGATAAGGGCGATGGTTTTTCAGAGTCCAGAGAAAAGTGGGGGAAATGAGATGTGCAGGAGGGAAGAATCCATCATTTCAGCAGATGTGACTATTGTGGGTAGGAAGAAACAATAGAACACGTCATTATACAATGTCAGAGGTATGAGGATGAAAGGAGACAGCTATTTGAAAGCCTTGGCAAGGAGGGGGTACGGTTGGATATGGCGGGTGTGCTGCAAAGTAACTGGAGTGGGTGTTTGCAGTATCTGAGGATCCATCCATCCATTTTCCACCACTTATCCGGGGTCGGGTCGCGGAGGCAGCAGGTCCAGCAGGCTGACCCAGACTTCTCTCTCACCCGCAACATCTACCAGCTCATTCTGGGGGATCCCGAGGCGTTCCCAGGCCAGCTGGGAGATATAATCCCTCCAGCGTGTCCTGGGTCTTCCCCGGGGCCTCCTACCAGATGGACGTGCCTGGAAAACCTCTAAAGGGAGGCGTCCTGGAGGCATCCTGATTAGATGCTGAACCACCTCAGCTGACTCCTTTCGACACGAAGGAGTAGCGGCTCAACTCCAAGCTCCCTCCTGATGTCCGAGCTCCTTACCCTATCTCTAAGGCTGAGCCCTACAGAGGAAACTCATCTCCTTACCCTATCTCTAAGGCTGAGCCCTACAGAGGAAACTCATCTCCTTACCCTATCTCTAAGGCTGAGCCCTACAGAGGAAACTCATCTCCTTACCCTATCTCTAAGGCTGAGCCCTACAGAGGAAACTCATCTCCTTACCCTATCTCTAAGGCTGAGCCTCTACAGAGGAAACTCATCTCCTTACCCTATCTCTAAGGCTGAGCCCTACAGAGGAAACTCATCTCCTTACCCTATCTCTAAGGCTGAGCCCTACAGAGGAAACTCATCTCCTTACCCTATCTCTAAGGCTGAGCCCTACAGAGGAAACTCATCTCCTTACCCTATCTCTAAGGCTGAGCCCTACAGAGGAAACTCATCTCCTTACCCTATCTCTAAGGCTGAGCCCTACAGAGGAAACTCATCTCCTTACCCTATCTCTAAGGCTGAGCCCTACAGAGGAAACTCATCTCCTTACCCTATCTCTAAGGCTGAGCCCGGCCACTCATTTCGGCCGCTTGTATCCGAGACCTTGTTCTTTCGGTCACGACCCAAAGTTTGTGACCATAGGTGAGGGTTGGGAAGTTATCTGAGGATAACAAGGATTATTGACAGAATATGACCCTTAGGTTTATTTGTTTATTTATTTTGGTTGGTTAGTTTTGGTTTGGTTTGTTGAAGTTATTTATATCTTGTATGTGTGTATGTGTATGTATGTATATATATATATATATATATATATATATATATATATATATATATATATATATATACATACAATTATTAATAAATAAAATAAACATATGTATATATATTTATATATTTTATTTATTAAGTATTATCTTTTGGGTTTTGTTGTTTCGTTAGTTTGGTTTTGTTATTTGTTAACTCCATACCAGTTGGTGGCGGTAATGTACCAAACAGTTGTTTGCCAACCGACAATAATACTCGAAGAAGAAGAAGAAGAAGAAGAAGAAGAAGAAGAAGAAGAACAAGAAGAACGCCCCCTCATGGCGCCGCCTGCCTTCAAGGAGAAGCTCAGTTTATCTCGAACGAACTTATAGACTGTAGCTTTCCTCTCATACATCAGTGGTAGTAGCTAAGGAGCTACTAAGCGCCTCTTCGCATTTGAAGGTACACTAACGTTAGATCTTGAGTGGGTAAGAATCAGTTGTTGACATTGCAGCTAACGTGAAATAACGTAAACATTATTTCTGAGATGTCCGACACAGCAGCATTAGCTAAAGAGTTAGCCGCAAAGCTAGTTTAGTGACTGACCAGAAATTACCCAAATATATTTTGTTCAGTTGCACAGATAAATCTAAAACGCAGTCATGCAAAAGTGCATTTGCATGGATTAACACCAGTTGGTTCATCAACAGCGTCGATATCCAGGCCTTATTTGATTGTTCCGTGAATGTCAGTGCGGGTTAGCTTGTTACGTTACAGCTAACATGAGCTAGTTTTTGGTGCGTGGAAAGTGCTGGTATCCAGCTGCTTAACAGAACGTGAGGTCTCCCAAATACTACAGGGCCAACGTTTAGCTGTCATTGTGTACAACCTATATGTCTTCAAATGTCTGCGATGATGCAATAACAGTAACTGTGTTGTCCAATTTCCAAGTTGTACTGCCGGTCAAAAATCCACACATGCTCGTTGACGTCATCGTGATGTAAGCTAGAGCAATTTAAAGTCTGGGGGTCGTACCAGGCATTCACCATCTCAGTACTGGATTAAATGATGTTGTTGCTAGTGTAGACGATATTGCATGCCAATATTAATTTTGTCAAAATCATCCTCAGTCAGTTTTAATCAGTAGCTATTTATCAGATAGAAATCGGTGTGAGTTAAGGGGTGGCTCAATCACGTGATTCTTAGTAAAGGAGTGTGGCAGGGATTTTGGGTCCAGTTCTGGTGACCAGTTGTATTAGTATTTTCTCTTTCTTGACTTATAGGATGGGATTGTGATTGTATTTAATTACTATTAGCTTGCTGTCATTCAATGTGCTCTATAGAACTTTGTAAAACATTGACAATATAATTCTGACACAATAAGATTTCAACTACTATCCACTGCATTTTATAGAACATATAACTATTTCCTGCTAGACAAACATGTTTGTATTTAAGAACAAAGCTATTGTTAGAAAATTCATCTTTGCTACTTTGGATCTCTGATGTATTTTCTCCTGGTCTCACTCCAGTGATTGGCTGATGCTTCACAACCTGATTCTGGAAAGATGGCAGTGATGGTTTTATAATGCATAGAATTGGGTGTATGACAGAAATATGACTTCTTGTTTGACACTCACTGACAAAATTGCATTTAGTCAGTGAGTGTCCTTCACCCTGACACAGACACAATGGCGAGTCCAGGAAAAGACAACGACAGGATGAAAAGCTATAAGAACAAAGCGTTGAATCCTCAAGAGATGCGTCGAAGGAGAGAGGAGGAAGGAATCCAGCTACGCAAACAGAAAAGAGAGGAGCAGGTAAACTGTCTCATCTTGATATAATGGAAAGTGGCAGCACACAGCTCCAAATCGTGAATAGGTGCATGATAGTGGCAGAGATCAAAGAAACAAAACACCGTTCCTCTTCTTATTGTTGGCAATTTGTGAAATGGGTGACTGTGGCTCAGTGGTTATCAGGTCAGTCTTTCAATCAGATGATCGGTGGTTCGATCCCCAGCTCTGCTAGTCCATGTCGTTGTGTCCTTGAGCAAGACACTTAACCCTCATTGCTCACCGTTGCTGTGTCTACAGTCTACTGTATATCATGTAAGTCTCTTTGGATAAAAGCCTCAGCTAAATGAAATGTGAAAGCAACCTTAAATGCCCAAATTAAAGTTTTGAAACTCAACAACTTTTACAGCTATGACTCAAGATGTCAACAGTGGGGTATTTCAGTAGTGATTTTATATTTAGTATGTTTGTGCTTGAACAGTATTACTAGCATGTCTTTACTGTTCCGCTTGGGAAGTGACATCAATGGATTTGCCTTTTACAACATGAGACCACTCTGAAACATTTAAAATGTTTGACCTTGTGTTTTCATAATGGCCTTAAATGGTCTCAATTAAGATTCATCTTCTCTGCAATTTTTATAATGTGCTGGTGTGTTCACTGGTCTGTTCATCACGCCAAGGTGCTAAATATATAAACAGCTGGTTAATCATGTGACCTTGACTCTGTCCCCACAGCTGTTCAAAAGGAGAAATGTAGGTGCACCTGAGTCAATGCTGGAATGTCCGATCCAGGATCCAGACATCAGCTCCACGGTACCTTTTGCGGGAGTAAGTGTTTGGTTGTGTTCTGTTTATTGGGTCGTGACCTGGTATTTATAGCTTAAGTCCCAATATCAAACGTATCAGTCTTGGCTCTTTTTTTCCTGTATTTGGCTACAATCTTAACATGATTATGATCTTGAATATTTATCAAGTATTGATATTTGTGCAGGATGAGGTCATAACTCCAGATGTGATTCGGATGATCTTTTCCGAAGACCCAGACCAGCAGCTAATTGCTACACAGAAATTTAGGAAAATACTCTCCAAAGGTGTGTGTTGCATCTTCTGAATTTAGATATATTTTATTATTTATTTATTATTTTATCTGACGTTTAAGTAATCCTTTCACAGTTTTAAGTATCTGTTGTACCACTCTTTCACTGATTACTATAATAGAGATCAAATTGAGCCACCTTTAAAGATTCTCACGCCATCACAACTGAACAGACTTTTTGACAAAGGACCTTTGCAAAAAAAAACATTAACCACCAAATATAAAACTTTTGAATGGAGTAATAAAAAACAGATGTAATGCAAGAAATCTTTATATTTTTGAGGAGTATACAAATATTGGGTGAAGCCCCTTGAGGCAAATTTTTGATTTTTGAATATAATTGTTTGTGTCAATATTATATTGCAATTTTATGTTAAATCCACTCAAAAGTACACTTTCAACTGGACACAAAGGTAAACTGACTTCTAATCTCTTTTTGTACATGAGTTGATTAGCAATACAGCCTTCTTTCAAACCTGCCATCCTTTTAATCAGGTTCCAGTCAATGAGAGATGAGATCTATTCTGTTTGTCTTTGCAGAGCCCAACCCGCCCATAGATGAGGTCATTTCCACTCCTGGTGTTGTGATTCGTTTTGTGGAGTTCCTAAAGAGGAGTGAAAATTGTACACTGCAGGTGGGAGCTTCACAACACAGCTTAAGGCCTGTTGCTTGATGGGTTGAAAATCAGCTAGTTTTCTATGTAGGTCAGGATTCTCCTTTCCTACACCTTGTGGGGGTTCAGCACCATTTCCACAGGATCCGAACAGGAGGCAACCATACTGAAAAAGTATAAAACAGCAACGTGGAAGGCCGCTTAATTTATATGATGCATTTCAATCACAGATGGAATTCAATGTGCTTTACGTAGGCTAAGAAAAGCATTGGAATGACAATACAAATCATGGGACCTCATCTATATTTTTTACATTACATTACATTTAGCTGACGCTTTTATCCAAAGAGACTTACATGATATACAGTAGACCGTAGACACAGCAACGGTGAGCAATGAGGGTTAAGTGTCTTGCTCAAGGACACAACAACATGGACTACCGGAGGCAGGGATCGAACCACCGACCCTCTGATATCTTCTGAAGTTTGTTCATAAGTTGTTTGTACCCGTGTTCTTGTAATGGTGAACTCCATTGTAAATCAAAGGCGTGTACCAGCAGTAAGGAACGGACAACCCTGTGTCACAAAATTGTTACAGGTGATCATACCGCTGAGAATTTAGTTTTAAATGTCCGATTATTTTGTTGTAATCACTTAAGAGAGAATGCATCTAATAATTTTTGGGGGGTTTTCTTGGCCAAAGACTCATCGAGTTGACTCAAGTATACAAAGGGCCCTCCGAAATGCATTTTATTGCTAAAAGTCATCAGAGGCGCTATAGAGCTGACCTGCCACATTCATGCCCAAATACGACATCAAATTTAAATAATTACTAGCTTCAACAAGCGTGCAAAATTTCACGAGTTTCTGTTTCGGAGCCCATTAGTCACGCCTGAGCCCAATCACGGCAGCACAATGGTACTTTTAATTCCGGCTACCTTTCTGCCCGGGCTTAATAATATACATATCTATTAAAATAGGTTGCCTAAATTCAATACAGATAACATATACAAAATAAAATGAATTTAATTGAATAACTTAAATACAAACTGGTACACATTCCTTTCTGTTTTTTCAATTCCACCGTGTCGGAACAGCTGATTAAGCGTCAGGAACAAACTTACTAAAGGCCAAAGATGACGATCGACTTGATTAAAGAAAAGTCTTGCAAGTTTCCGTTTACTGTTAACACCATGCGCACGGAAGCCCCCTATGTGGGGGGCTTTGGTTTTTACCCTTTGGGACTGAGCATTTCAGAAAATACAAGAAAAATCCACAAAAATAAAAAAAAGTCAGATCCTGAAGTCAATATAAGTCATTTGTGTCATGTTTATAACACTATTACACAATACAAATTAACATAAACCATAAAACTGACTCAAAATGCACCCCTCGTTTTTGAAAAATGTTGATTAAAAAAAGTTATGGACTAGCTAGAATGATACACTCAATGGTTCTGGAATCCTGAGAACCAATACCAACCATTCCACGCTCACACAAAGCAAGATATGCACAAAGTTATTTGTGTCCGGCAAAAATTGACTTTTGGCTGAAATATGGATAATCCTTATTTGAGCACAAACTGTAGGTCTGACCCGCTGCAGACAGCTGCAGTGAAGCGAGGTGCATTTGAGGACCGTAGGACGTACTTTCTGAATTTCCACACTTCTCGACATGTCCTAACTAAAATAATTATTAAAAATACTTAACTTCACTCAATCAACTCCAAACCTCGCACAGATACTCGTACGATATTTAGCTATTTTATATAACAATTACAGTCTTGGATGATATAGTTAAGATAATAAAAATTAACTTTAAATTGTTTTTCTTTGAGATATCAATTTTTGTATTTTGTGTACTATCATAAACCAATATACCAACACATATATGGCCTTATTTTCTATCTTTACAAGGGTTTTTTGTATATTATAGCTTTTTAAACTTTTCAAATAGACCTTGTGAATGAGGCGATAATCGGGATTTAATATGAGATAAAAACCATTCGCAATTTTGGCTGAAAAATGGCTGGTGCGCTTATATCTCATATTTCGTCTCCTACAGTTGCTTCACATCCTTTGAAGTTAACAAGGCCGGAAATACAGACAGTGCCATTGTAACTCACATAGTGATCAAAAGAGTATATATATATATAGTAAATCCTTTTAATGTGATTGAAGCATTCTGCGGCAACAAAGAATGATCCTGGAACCCTTCACTGGAATCTTGTGTCAAACTTTATTTAGGATGAATATGCACTGATTAAGCACATCGATCCTAGGCGCTAATGTTTTTGTCAATATTATTATTATTATTATTATTATTAGGGGCCCAAGCACAAAAGTGCCACCACCGAATGGTCCCTTCTGCATCTGAAATGTCCTGACCAGAAAAAAACTTGCACCAGTCAAAGAATCTTTTTTTATTTCTCATTGTCACTTCAGCAGTAAAACAATTACTAGTTCCACATTGCTCAATCCATTTGCTTTCTTTCCAACAGTTCGAGGCAGCTTGGGCGCTAACCAACATTGTGTCGGGTACCTTCTTGCACACCAAGGTGGTGATTGAAACAGGAGCTGTTCCCACTTTCATTGAGTTGCTGAACTCTGAGTACGAGGACGTCCAGGAACAGGTGAGTGCCTACAACACAACAAATTAGACACGGCTGTCAATGTCATTGTTAGGGATGTAACGTGTAAACAGTATGCATTACCACTAAATGCAGCAATTATGAACAGCTCAAGCTAAAGAGATGCAAGACTATAGTGAAATAGAAAGAGTTTACCAATAAAAGCAGGTAGGAAAATTTGATTATTAAAAGCGTTGTCAACGAATTTCATTATTGATTTGTTGTGTCGCGCGATTATTACGCCACTCAATAAGTCACGGAGATGTTTGAGTGTATGACAAAAAAAGTTGAGTTGAGCGCAGAGCGGAGGTCGAGGAGAGACCATCTGAGACTGTAACGTTGACTGAAACACATCGTGGAGGTAAAGAAGACCATCTGAGACCATAACGTTGTTCTGAAACACATAGTGGAGGTAGAGGAGAGACCATCTGAGACTGTAACGTTGACTGAAACACATCGTGGAGGTAAAGAAGACCATCTGAGACCATAACGTTGTTCTGAAACACATAGTGGAGGTAGAGGAGAGACCATCTGAGACCATAACGTTGACTGAAACACATCGTGGAGGTAGAGGAGAGACCATCTGAGACTGTAACGTTGTTCTGAAACACATAGTGGAGGTAGAGGAGAGACCATAACGTTGTTCTGAAACACATAGTGGAGGTAGAGGAGAGACCATCTGAGACTGTAACGTTGTTCTGAAACACATAGTGGAGGTCGAGGAGAGACCATCTGAGACCATAACGTTGACTGAAACACATAGTGGAGGTAGAGGAGAGACCATCTGAGACTGTAACGTTGTTCTGAAACACATAGTGGAGGTCGAGGAGAGACCAGCTGAGACCGTAACGTTGACTGAAACACATAGTGGAGGTAGAGGAGAGACCAGCAGAGACTGTAACGTTGACTGAAACACATCGTGGAGGTAGAGGAGAGACCATCTGAGACTGTAACGTTGACTGAAACACATAGTGGAGGTAGAGGAGAGACCATCTGAGACTGTAACGTTGTTCTGAAACACATAGTGGAGGTAGAGGAGAGACCAGCTGAGACCATAACGTTGTTCTGAAACACATAGTGGAGGTAGAGGAGAGACCAGCTGAGACTGTAACGTTGTTCTGAAACACATAGTGGAGGTCGAGGAGAGACCATCTGAGACTGTAACGTTGACTGAAACACATCGTGGAGGTAAAGAAGACCATCTGAGACCATAACGTTGTTCTGAAACACATAGTGGAGGTAGAGGAGAGACCATCTGAGACTGTAACGTTGACTGAAACACATCGTGGAGGTAAAGAAGACCATCTGAGACCATAACGTTGTTCTGAAACACATAGTGGAGGTAGAGGAGAGACCATCTGAGACCATAACGTTGACTGAAACACATCGTGGAGGTAGAGGAGAGACCATCTGAGACTGTAACGTTGTTCTGAAACACATAGTGGAGGTAGAGGAGAGACCATAACGTTGTTCTGAAACACATAGTGGAGGTAGAGGAGAGACCATCTGAGACTGTAACGTTGTTCTGAAACACATAGTGGAGGTCGAGGAGAGACCATCTGAGACCATAACGTTGACTGAAACACATAGTGGAGGTAGAGGAGAGACCATCTGAGACTGTAACGTTGTTCTGAAACACATAGTGGAGGTCGAGGAGAGACCAGCTGAGACCGTAACGTTGACTGAAACACATAGTGGAGGTAGAGGAGAGACCAGCAGAGACTGTAACGTTGACTGAAACACATCGTGGAGGTAGAGGAGAGACCATCTGAGACTGTAACGTTGACTGAAACACATAGTGGAGGTAGAGGAGAGACCATCTGAGACTGTAACGTTGTTCTGAAACACATAGTGGAGGTAGAGGAGAGACCAGCTGAGACCATAACGTTGTTCTGAAACACATAGTGGAGGTAGAGGAGAGACCAGCTGAGACTGTAACGTTGTTCTGAAACACATAGTGGAGGTCGAGGAGAGACCATCTGAGACCGTAACGTTGTTCTGAAACACATAGTGGAGGTAGAGGAGAGACCATCTGAGACTGTAACGTTGTTCTGAAACACATAGTGGAGGTAGAGGAGAGACCAGCTGAGACCGTAACGTTGTTCTGAAACACATAGTGGAGGTAGAGGAGAGACCATCTGAGACCATAACGTTGTTCTGAAACACATAGTGGAGGTAGAGGAGAGACCATCTGAGACCGTAACGTTGTTCTGAAACACATAGTGGAGGTAAAGGAGAGACCATCTGAGACCGTAACGTTGTTCTGAAACACATAGTGGAGGTAGAGGAGAGACCATCTGAGACCATAACGTTGTTCTGAAACACATAGTGGAGGTAGAGGAGAGACCGTAACGTTGTTCTGAAACACATAGTGGAAGTAGAGGAGAGACCATCTGAGACCATAACGTTGTTCTGAAACACATAGTGGAGGTAGAGGAGAGACCATCTGAGACCGTAACGTTGACTGAAACACATAGTGGAGGTAGAGGAGAGACCATCTGAGACTGTAACGTTGTTCTGAAACACATAGTGGAGTTAGAGGAGAGACCATCTGAGACCGTAACGTTGTTCTGAAACATATAGTGGAGGTAGAGGAGAGACCATCTGAGACCGTAACGTTGTTCTGAAACATATAGTGGAGGTAGAGGAGAGACCATCTGAGACCGTAACGTTGTTCTGAAACACATAGTGGCGGTAAAGGAGAGACCAGCTGAGACCATAACGTTGTTCTGAAACACATAGTGGAGGTAGAGGAGAGACCATCTGAGACCGTAACGTTGTTCTGAAACACATAGTGGAGGTAGAGGAGAGACCATCTGAGACCGTAACGTTGTTCTGAAACACATAGTGGAGGTAGAGGATAGACCATCTGAGACGTAACGTTGTTCTGAAACACATAGTGGAGGTAGAGGACAGACCAGCTGAGACCGTAACGTTGTTCTGAAACACATAGTGGAGGTAAAGGAGAGACCATCTGAGACTGTAACGTTGTTCTGAAACACATAGTGGAGGTAAAGGAGAGACCATCTGAGACTGTAATGTTGACTGAAACACATAGTGGAGGTAAAGGAGAGACCATCTGATACTGTAACGTTGTTCTGAAACACATAGTGGAGGTAGAGGAGAGACCATCTGAGACCGTAACGTTGTTCTGAAACACATAGTGGCGGTAAAGGAGAGACCAGCTGAGACCATAACGTTGTTCTGAAACACATAGTGGAGGTAGAGGAGAGACCATCTGAGACCGTAACGTTGTTCTGAAACACATAGTGGAGGTAGAGGAGAGACCATCTGAGACTGTAACGTTGTTCTGAAACACATAGTGGAGGTAGAGGAGAGACCATCTGAGACCATAACGTTGTTCTGAAACACATAGTGGAGGTAGAGGAGAGACCATCTGAGACCATAACGTTGTTCTGAAACACATAGTGGAGGTAGAGGAGAGACCATCTGAGACCATAACGTTGTTCTGAAACACATAGTGGAGGTAGAGGAGAGACCATCTGAGACCATAACGTTGACTGAAACACATAGTGGAGGTAGAGGAGAGACCATCTGAGACTGTAACGTTGTTCTGAAACACATAGTGGAGGTAGAGGAGAGACCAGCTGAGACCGTAACGTTGTTCTGAAACACATAGTGGAGGTAGAGGAGAGACCATCTGAGACCATAACGTTATTCTGAAACACATAGTGGAGGTAGAGGAGAGACCATCTGAGACCATAACGTTATTCTGAAACACATAGTGGAGGTAGAGGAGAGACCATCTGAGACCGTAACGTTTTTCTGAAACACATAGTGGAGGTAGAGGAGAGACCATCTGAGACCATAACGTTGTTCTGAAACACATAGTGGAGGTAGAGGAGAGACCATCTGAGACCGTAACGTTGTTCTGAAACACATAGTGGAGGTCGAGGAGAGACCATCTGAGACTGTAACGTTGTTCTGAAACACATAGTGGAGGTAGAGGAGAGACCAGCTGAGACCGTAACGTTGTTCTGAAACACATAGTGGAGGTAGAGGAGAGACCATCTGAGACGTAACGTTGTTCTGAAACACATAGTGGAGGTAGAGGAGAGACCAGCTGAGACCGTAACGTTGTTCTGAAACACATAGTGGAGGTAAAGGAGAGACCATCTGAGACTGTAACGTTGTTCTGAAACACATAGTGGAGGTAAAGGAGAGACCATCTGAGACTGTAATGTTGACTGAAACACATAGTGGAGGTAAAGGAGAGACCATCTGATACTGTAACGTTGTTCTGAAACACATAGTGGAGGTAGAGGAGAGACCATCTGAGACCATAACGTTGTTCTGAAACACATAGTGGAGGTAGAGGAGAGACCATCTGAGACCATAACGTTGTTCTGAAACACATAGTGGAGGTAAAGGAGAGACCATCTGAGACCATAACGTTATTCTGAAACACATAGTGGAGGTAAAGGAGAGACCATCTGAGACTGTAACGTTGTTCTGAAACACATAGTGGAGGTAAAGGAGAGACCATCTGAGACCGTAACGTTGTTCTGAAACACATAGTGGAGGTAGAGGAGAGACCATCTGAGACTGTAACGTTGTTCTGAAACACATAGTGGAGGTAGAGGAGAGACCATCTGAGACCATAACGTTGTTCTGAAACACATAGTGGAGGTAGAGGAGAGACCGTAACGTTGTTCTGAAACACATAGTGGAGGTAGAGGAGAGACCATCTGAGACCATAACGTTGTTCTGAAACACATAGTGGAGGTAGAGGAGAGACCATCTGAGACCATAACGTTGTTCTGAAACACATAGTGGAGGTAGAGGAGAGACCATCTGAGACCGTAACGTTGACTGAAACACATAGTGGAGGTAGAGGAGAGACCATCTGAGACTGTAACGTTGTTCTGAAACACATAGTGGAGGTAGAGGAGAGACCATCTGAGACCATAACGTTGTTCTGAAACACATAGTGGAGGTAGAGGAGAGACCATCTGAGACCGTAATGTTGTTCTGAAACACATAGTGGAGGTAGAGGAGAGACCATCTGATACTGTAACGTTGTTCTGAAACACATAGTGGAGGTAAAGGAGAGACCATCTGAGACTGTAACGTTGACTGAAACACATAGTGGAGGTAAAGGAGAGACCATCTGATACTGTAACGTTGTTCTGAAACACAGTGGAGGTAGAGGAGAGACCATCTGAGACTGTAACGTTGTTCTGAAACACATAGTGGAGGTAGAGGAGAGACCATCTGAGACTGTAACGTTGTTCTGAAACACATAGTGGAGGTAGAGGAGAGACCATCTGAGACTGTAACGTTGTTCTGAAACACATAGTGGAGGTAGAGGAGAGACCATCTGAGACCATAACGTTGACTGAAACACATAGTGGAGGTAGAGGAGAGACCATCTGAGACCATAACGTTGTTCTGAAACACATAGTGGAGGTAGAGGAGAGACCATCTGAGACCGTAACGTTGTTCTGAAACACATAGTGGAGGTCGAGGAGAGACCATCTGAGACTGTAACGTTGTTCTGAAACACATAGTGGAGGTAGAGGAGAGACCATAACGTTGTTCTGAAACACATAGTGGAGGTAGAGGAGAGACCAGCTGAGACCATAACGTTGTTCTGAAACACATAGTGGAGGTAGAGGAGAGACCATCTGAGACTGTAACGTTGTTCTGAAACACATAGTGGAGGTAGAGGAGAGACCATAACGTTGTTCTGAAACACATAGTGGAGGTAGAGGAGAGACCATCTGAGACCGTAACGTTGTTCTGAAACACATAGTGGAGGTAGAGGAGAGACCAGCTGAGACTGTAACGTTGTTCTGAAACACATAGTGGAGGTAGAGGAGAGACCATCTGAGACCGTAACATTATTCTGAAACACATAGTGGAGGTAGAGGAGAGACCATCTGAGACCGTAACGTTGTTCTGAAACACAGAGTGGAGGTAGAGGAGAGACCATCTGAGACTGTAACGTTGTTCTGAAACACATAGTGGAGGTAAAGGAGAGACCAGCTGAGACCATAACGTTGTTCTGAAACACATAGTGGAGGTAGAGGAGAGACCATCTGAGACTGTAACGTTGTTCTGAAACACATAGTGGAGGTAGAGGAGAGACCAGCTGAGACCATAACGTTGTTCTGAAACACATAGTGGAGGTAGAGGAGAGACCACCTGAGACTGTAACGTTGTTCTGAAACACATAGTGGAGGTAGAGGAGAGACCATAACGTTGTTCTGAAACATATAGTGGAGGTAGAGGAGAGACCATCTGAGACCGTAACGTTGTTCTGAAACATATAGTGGAGGTAGAGGAGAGACCATCTGAGACCGTAACGTTGTTCTGAAACACATAGTGGCGGTAAAGGAAAGACCAGCTGAGACCATAACGTTGTTCTGAAACACATAGTGGAGGTAGAGGAGAGACCATCTGAGACTGTAACGTTGTTCTGAAACACATAGTGGAGGTAGAGGATAGACCATCTGAGACCGTAACGTTGTTCTGAAACACATAGTGGAGGTAGAGGAGAGACCATCTGAGACCATAACATTATTCTGAAACACATAGTGGAGGTAGAGGAGAGACCATCTGAGACTGTAACGTTGTTCTGAAACACATAGTGGAGGTAGAGGAGAGACCATCTGAGACGTAACGTTGTTCTGAAACACATAGTGGAGGTAGAGGAGAGACCATCTGAGACCGTAACGTTGTTCTGAAACACAGAGTGGAGGTAGAGGAGAGACCATCTGAGACCGTAACGTTGTTCTGAAACACATAGTGGAGGTAGAGGAGAGACCATCTGAGACCGTAACATTATTCTGAAACACATAGTGGAGGTAGAGGAGAGACCATCTGAGACCGTAACGTTGTTCTGAAACACAGAGTGGAGGTAGAGGAGAGACCATCTGAGACTGTAACGTTGTTCTGAAACACATAGTGGAGGTAGAGGAGAGACCAGCTGAGACCATAACGTTGTTCTGAAACACATAGTGGAGGTAGAGGAGAGACCATCTGAGACCATAACGTTGTTCTGAAACATATAGTGGAGGTAGAGGAGAGACCATCTGAGACCATAACGTTGTTCTGAAACACATAGTGGAGGTAGAGGAGAGACCAGCTGAGACCGTAACGTTGACTGAAACACATAGTGGAGGTCGAGGAGAGACCATCTGAGACCATAACGTTATTCTGAAACACATAGTGGAGGTAGAGGAGAGACCATCTGAGACCATAACGTTGACTGAAACACAGAGTGGAGGTAGAGGAGAGACCATCTGAGACCATAATGTTGACTGAAACACATAGTGGAGGTAGAGGAGAGACCATCTGAGACCGTAACATTATTCTGAAACACATAGTGGAGGTAGAGGAGAGACCATCTGAGACCGTAACGTTGTTCTGAAACACATAGTGGAGGTAAAGGAGAGACCAGCTGAGACCATAACGTTGTTCTGAAACACATAGTGGAGGTAGAGGAGAGACCATCTGAGACTGTAACGTTGTTCTGAAACACATAGTGGAGGTAGAGGAGAGACCATCTGAGACTGTAACGTTGTTCTGAAACACATAGTGGAGGTAGAGGAGAGACCATCTGAGACCATAACGTTGTTCTGAAACACATAGTGGAGGTAGAGGAGAGACCATCTGAGACTGTAACGTTGTTCTGAAACACATAGTGGAGGTAGAGGAGAGACCATAACGTTGTTCTGAAACATATAGTGGAGGTAGAGGAGAGACCATCTGAGACCATAACGTTGTTCTGAAACACATAGTGGAGGTAGAGGAGAGACCATCTGAGACTGTAACGTTGTTCTGAAACACATAGTGGAGGTAGAGGAGAGACCAGCTGAGACCGTAACGTTGACTGAAACACAGAGTGGAGGTAGAGGAGAGACCATCTGAGACCATAACGTTGTTCTGAAACACATAGTGGAGGTAGAGGAGAGACCATCTGAGACTGTAACGTTGTTCTGAAACACATAGTGGAGGTAGAGGAGAGACCATCTGAGACCATAACGTTGTTCTGAAACACATAGTGGAGGTAGAGGAGAGACCATCTGAGACCATAACGTTATTCTGAAACACATAGTGGAGGTAGAGGAGAGACCAGCTGAGACCATAACGTTGTTCTGAAACACATAGTGGAGGTAGAGGAGAGACCAGCTGAGACCGTAACGTTGTTCTGAAACACATAGTGGAGGTAGAGGAGAGACCATCTGAGACCGTAACGTTATTCTGAAACACATAGTGGAGGTAGAGGAGAGACCATCTGAGACTGTAACGTTGTTCTGAAACACATAGTGGAGGTAGAGGAGAGACCATCTGAGACTGTAACGTTGACTGAAACACATAGTGGAGGTAGAGGAGAGACCATCTGAGACCGTAACGTTATTCTGAAACACATAGTGGAGGTAGAGGAGAGACCAGCTGAGACCATAACGTTGTTCTGAAACACATAGTGGAGGTAGAGGAGAGACCAGCTGAGACCGTAACGTTGTTCTGAAACACATAGTGGAGGTAGAGGAGAGACCATCTGAGACCGTAACGTTATTCTGAAACACATAGTGGAGGTAGAGGAGAGACCATCTGAGACTGTAACGTTGTTCTGAAACACATAGTGGAGGTAGAGGAGAGACCATCTGAGACTGTAACGTTGACTGAAACACATAGTGGAGGTAGAGGAGAGACCATCTGAGACTGTAACGTTGACTGAAACACATAGTGGAGGTAGAGGAGAGACCATCTGAGACCGTAACGTTGTTCTGAAACACATAGTGGAGGTAGAGGAGAGACCATCTGAGACCGTAACGTTGTTCTGAAACACATAGTGGAGGTAGAGGAGAGACCATCTGAGACTGTAACGTTGTTCTGAAACACATAGTGGAGGTAGAGGAGAGACCATCTGAGACCGTAACGTTGACTGAAACACATAGTGGAGGTAGAGGAGAGACCATCTGAGACTGTAACGTTGTTCTGAAACACATAGTGGAGGTAGAGGAGAGACCATCTGAGACCATAACGTTGTTCTGAAACACATAGTGGAGGTAGAGGAGAGACCAGCTGAGACTGTAACGTTGTTCTGAAACACATAGTGGAGGTAGAGGAGAGACCATCTGAGACTGTAACGTTGACTGAAACACATAGTGGAGGTAGAGGAGAGACCATCTGAGACCGTAACGTTGACTGAAACACATAGTGGAGGTAAAGGAGAGACCATCTGAGACCGTAACGTTGACTGAAACACATAGTGGAGGTAGAGGAGAGACCATCTGAGACTGTAACGTTGTTCTGAAACACATAGTGGAGGTAGAGGAGAGACCATCTGAGACTGTAACGTTGTTCTGAAACACATAGTGGAGGTAGAGGAGAGACCATCTGAGACCGTAACGTTGACTGAAACACATAGTGGAGGTAGAGGAGAGACCATCTGAGACTGTAACGTTGTTCTGAAACACATAGTGGAGGTAGAGGAGAGACCATCTGAGACTGTAACGTTGTTCTGAAACACATAGTGGAGGTCGAGGAGAGACCATCTGAGACCGTAACGTTGTTCTGAAACACATAGTGGAGGTAGAGGAGAGACCATCTGAGACCATAACGTTGTTCTGAAACACATAGTGGAGGTAGAGGAGAGACCATCTGAGACCATAACGTTGTTCTGAAACACATAGTGGAGGTAGAGGAGAGACCATCTGAGACTGTAACGTTGTTCTGAAACACATAGTGGAGGTAGAGGAGAGACCATCTGAGACCGTAACGTTGTTCTGAAACACATAGTGGAGGTAGAGGAGAGACCATCTGAGACCGTAACGTTGTTCTGAAACACATAGTGGAGGTAGAGGAGAGACCATCTGAGACCGTAACGTTGTTCTGAAACACATAGTGGAGGTAGAGGAGAGACCATCTGAGACCGTAACGTTGTTCTGAAACACAGAGTGGAGGTAGAGGAGTGTGTGTGTGTGTGCGTGGGTTTGTATGTGTGTGCGTCTGTGAGAGTTTGAGTGTGTGTATCTGAATGTAGTGTAGAGAACAAGTTCTGACGTTCAAACAAATCCTGTTAAGTTTTCTGATTAGTATTTTTCTTTATTTTTTATAAGTTATTTATTGTTCTGACAGCTCAGGTCCCTTTAAACAAAATGTTGTGCAAAATGTTTTATGCGCTTTATTTAATAAAAGCCTATATATTTGGCAGATATAAAGCATACATGTGTATGTTTGTGTTGGTCCATTATTTTATTTTTTATTATTACTTTAACAGCACAGGGATGTTCAAGGAGCAACCTGTTTGTGCACTTTCTGAAGATTAATGCTTTTTTGTTTTTTTTATCCGATTAATCGAAAAAATTATCGACAGATTAATCTATTATTAAAATAATCGTTAGTTGCAGCTAGGGATGGGGGTCGATACTGCGTTAAAATACTCGTACTCGTATCGGTTTCAATTGCCGATACCAAGAACCGATACCACTCAACAGTATTTCACTACAACAAACTGGTCGCGCTTTGTGGAGAAAAAGATTTGTTGTCCTACCTGACTTCAACGTCTAGGGCAGGGGTCGGCAACCCGTGATCCAGAGCCGCATACGGCTCTTTCGTCGCTCTCTTGCAGCTCTTGCAGCAAGGTGTGTAGAGTAATGTGCGTCGCGTTCACACAGTAAAAAATGACTGCCGTCCTGCCGGTTTGAATCAAACTGTTGCTGATCCACCTGAAGTAGCGCTGGCAGCGGCCTCATTCAGACGCTGTTGTGCGGCTACGGATGATATTATTGTAGCCGAGTGTCTGTTGTGTGTCTATATTTGTAATTCTAATAAAATGAAAACACGCTGCAGGGTAACTTGAACCACTTTTTTATCTCCTTCACACACGTATATCCCACAATTCCACTCTTTTCCTTTCCGTTTCTCCCTCCACAATAAAAGCACCGGAAACATAACTTGGAACACAGCTTCCTATATAATTGCTCGATCCCTAATATTATCGCTTACATTATGAACCCGGACACGGGGGCGTTTTATGGTCCGACATTAGAGGGACTTCCACAAGAAGTTTAAAGCTTGGGATAGCCTTCTGTTAATTTTGTACTATAGGCTTGACATAATCTGCAGAGGATAAAATAAAATCTGCCTCCAAATTAATTGCACTTTCATGGAGACCAAATCTAAGAAGTATCGGTATCGGTACTCGGTACTGGCAAGTACACAAATAAAAATACTCGTACTCGTATCGGTTTGTAAAAAGTGGTATCGTTGCATCCCTAGTTGCAGCCCTAATAGTCTTCTAAGAGGGCTTTACGATCTGTACACATACGACATACTCTGTCCCGGGACCTCACATCGACACAGAAAAAACTCTCTGCAAAAGAATTAAGAAACATTCAGGAGAGCAACAGAGGAGGATCCCTCTCCCCGGATGGACAGAAGCAATAGATGTCATTTGTACAGAATCAACATAACAGAGTTACAGCACATTCAATGGATATTAATTATTCATGTAATGAGTAGTAGGCATGGACCACGACCCAGACAACTACGATCCATGAAACATAAGGAGATAGAGAAGAGGGGCATCAGCAGGACCATGGCAGGAGGAAGGGTCCAGGGTCCATTGAAGAGACATTCATTTGTCCAGGAGGAGAGAGAGAAGAGGAGCTCATTGTATCCTAAGATGTCCCCCAGCAGTCTAGGCCTATGGCAGCATATCTAGGGGCTGGACCAGGGCTGACCTGTAACCATGTAACCCTGTGTGGCGAGAAAGCCCAAAGACTCTAAAGAAAGAGCAAAATTAGTAATGTGCCTTAATGGGGCATGAATTCATACAGAAGGAGTGAGAGTGGTTATCAATAGGTTTGAGAAGTTTATTTATTGTGGAGAAGAGGACCTTGTTGGGGTTGGCGTAACCGGAGTGAATGATGCCAGAGTAGTAGGTGGAGCGTGCAGTATTTAGAGCCAGTATGTATTTCTGATTGTATTCCTTATTATTATTGTTGGCTGATTGTATTCCTTATTATTATTGTTGGTATTGAGGTTGACCAGGTCTGTGGGCAAAGGGATTTTCAAGTGAAGAGGGGAGAGTTTTTCTGTGACAGGGATGAGGAGCAGATGGACTTAATATTACGGAGACTGCTTGGGTTCTGGGATGGGGATGTCTAGGATGATGGCTAGGTGGTCAGAGATGGGGAAGTCAGAGCCCTTATAGTTTACTGATTGGTCCAGCACTGAAGCAAATTGATTGTGTGATGTGTTTCAGGCGGTGTGGGCGTTGGGGAACATTGCAGGAGATAATGCTGAGTGCAGAGACTATGTCCTCAACTGTGGCATCCTGCCGTTTCTACAACAGTAAGTGTTCTCCCTTTGTCTGTCTAAATGTGAAACACGATGCAAAAGCAACTGGATCCTGTGTTGTCATGTCCAGGCTACTCGCTAAATCCAACCGCCTCACAACTACCCGCAATGCAGTATGGGCTCTATCCAATTTGTGCCGAGGGAAAAACCCACCACCGGATTTTGCCAAGGTAAGTCTAAGTGTCATAACTGAATTGCCTTATTTCTGCTTGCATTGTTAATTGTTGTTCATCCAGCGCTAGTATTAAACTGGCCTCTACTGTTTGACGTCCTTTGTGTGTGTCAGGTCTCTCTCTGCCTCAGTGTGCTGTCCAGGCTTCTGTTCAGCAGTGATCCAGATGTGCTAGCTGACTCTTGTTGGGCTCTGTCCTACCTGTCTGATGGCCCCAATGAAAAGATCCAGACGGTCATTGACTCCGGAGTCTGCCGCAGATTGGTGGAGCTACTCATGTAAGAAACTCTCATGTCCACAATATAGGAGAAGAGTCGGGAACAGGCTAAGCTGTATTGTCAAAAGATTAGGGTGATATATATGTGACAGTGCGTGATCAGGTGTCCTGTTACAATAAAATTCTGGACAGTGTAGAGGTCCAGTAGTAGACAGGGAGGAGTTGATGACAGGAGGAGCGGATGGAGGGCCGGAAAGTACGATGAAATATACGCATATACCACTATTCCACAACTCAAAAAAATAACTCAATATTTATCAGATAAGCCATGGCTATAAAGTAATATTTTCCCCTGTATGTCCCCGCAAGTTTAAGTTGAGATAATCCTTCTTTGGTCCACTGTTACCTTTGCAGTTTCACAGCAAAATGGACAGACCAACAACAAGAGGAATCTGGTTCAAATAAACACAATAAATGACATGCATTTAAATGATGACGTGACGATGACATTATCAATAACATTAACTACAATAATTTGTATAAATAAATTACATCGATGTGCATACCTACATTTTTCTTCAGGCTACCCAAACAATCAGCAAAGAAGATTAGTGCTCGCTCATTGTAGTATGTCCTTTACATCCTTTTTGTGGCCATTGTGCAATGACTGTAAATTGAAATTGATGATGTCCTGATTTTTCTCAATTGATTGGTACTGCTGTTCTTGTTAGTTTGAACACCCCCAGCCTGAATTAGGTGAAGCACAGTTTTGAGCATATCCTTGCAGAGTACAGATGTTTATTATTAGACAAAACTGTATTTGAATAGTTTCAGTTCATCAATGTTTCGGTGTGAAAACTGTCAACTTCAAAGAGGTTTCAGGACAAAACGCTCACTATCAGTAGCTTTTGCTACAATCAACACCGTACACTGTGTGAATGTTTCTTTCTGTTTGGCATAGGCACAGTGATTATAAAGTTGTTTCTCCTGCTGTCCGTGCGGTGGGCAACATTGTAACAGGAGATGACACCCAGACTCAGGTAGAGGCTCAATTATTACAATTACTGTAGACCCTGGGTTCCCTCACTTCATTTATTCAATGATTAATTTGTAAAAGATCAAAGACATTAATACATGTAGCTATCTTATGTATGTTTGTCATCGCAGGTCATCCTGAACTGCTCAGCACTGCCATGTTTACTCCACCTGCTCAGCAGTCCCAAGGAGTCCATCAAGAAAGAGGCGTGCTGGACCTTGTCGAACATCACAGCAGGAAACGGAGATCAAATTCAGGTAAAGCTGCTTCACCTGGGTTAAGTGTGTCGTCTGAAGAATGGCTGCTGCTCTGTGTCGGTGGTGCTGATGGTTCTTGTCTTGTCAGAATGTCATTGACGCCAACATCTTCCCAGTACTGATTGAGATCCTTCAGAAGGCCGAGTTCCGCACAAGGAGGGAGGCATCGTGGACTATTACTAATGCCACCTCTGGGGGCACTCCTGCACAGATAAGGTATGTAACTCCCTTTTTTCCCTGTAAAGGCTTTTCACTATTTTTTGGGGGAGTTTTTCCTGATCCGATGTGAGGTTCCGGGACAGGGATGTCGTATGTGTACAGATTGTAAAGCCTTCAGAGGAAAATTTGTATTTGTGATTTTGGGCTTTACAAAATAAACTGAACTGAATTGAATTGAACCAGACTTTAACTCTCTGGGTCTGGCTCCCGGTGGACTGGTCTCTGCTGGAGGCCCAGCAAGAGTCTGAGCTGAAGGAGTTTCTGGTGAATGATTTTGTGTAGTTTTGGTGGCCCTAGTGACAAGCATTAAGAGTTACTATGTAGAAATAGATAATCTTCTCTCTGATTGTCTTGTTTACTTCTGTAGATCATATAGAGTTGTCAATATTTAACTGAAAAGCAGTTAAAAGTTTCTCACAGTTATTTAAAATAGTTTCACTAAACAATGAATGCTAAACAATCAAATTGAAGATGAATTGAAATGGTTTATTTGTGTATCTTTGTGTGAACAGGTATTTGGTATCATTGAATGCCGTCAAACCCATGTGTGACCTGCTGACAGTGATGGACACAAAGATTGTGCAGGTGTCTCTGAATGGTCTGGAGAACATACTCAAACTGGGAGAACAGGAGGCCAAACAGAATGGAACCGGCATCAACCCATACTGTGCCCTCATTGAGGAGGCATATGGTACAACTCACCACACACTAACATCAACGCCCTACACAGTGAATCACTGACCTCCAGAACCTCTTACACTGAATTTAAAGGAATTAACATATTTTGTAGCTTCTGTCCAAGAAATAAATATGTTAGTACTCTACACTATTCAATTCAGGTTTACAGTGACAAGTGGCGACTGTGGCTCAGTGGTTAGCAGGTCTGACTTTCAATCAGAGGGTCGGTGGTTCAAACCCCGCCTCAGCCAGTCCATGTCGTTGTGTCCTTGAGCAAGACACTTAACCCTCATTGCTCACCGTTGCTGTGTCTACGGTCTACTGTATATCATGTAAGTCACTTTGGATAAAAGCGTCAGTGAAATGTAATGTAATTAATTGTTGTCTCGCTAAATACAGTTATCTTGTAACTGATAGAAACATTTTTACTTTTGACACATATCGCACACCTGTTAAAAGTATTGCTTGACAACATAATTTAACAGCTTTAATGTCTGCTGTATCTTAAGTTCTTTCATCATTTGGACAATTGGATCGATGTTAAAAAACCTTTTTCCAGAATATGGCTTTCCACATAATATAAAACATTTAAACAGAACCAAAAAGCCTCCCAAGCACCTTGAGTACACACATTATTCCACTCTTTATATATTATTTATTAGGGGTGTCACAGTTTTTATTTCAAAAGCATGATTCTCCCTGTTTTTAATGCATGAATGTGTGTGCGTAGAAAAAGAAGCACACTTTAAAGACGACACAACTATCTCACTGGTTGCCTGTCTAGCGGTACCTTTCCAGACAACAAGGCCACTGGCCAAGTCTGTAAGACCCTTCTGCTTTGCTGAAGCCTTCCCAGTGAGACATGTAATCAATAAACCTGTCTGTCGGCTGCAGAAGATTCAGAGACTGTAGCAACTAGTCTCTAAAAAAAAAAGAGGTTTAATTGAAAATCAAATTCAATTGACACCCCTACTGTTAATGCACCATAAACTGCATTAACGTGATTTGAAAAAAACCCAGTGGTGCATTTTTAGAAATGTGCATAAAGAATACTGTAAATGGCAGCAACAAAAGAATGATCTGGGCAGATAGTAACATCAAAAATTCAACATCGGGGAAACCTGGTCCATCAAATTGACTGTTTGTTGTGGGCAGTGATTATCTCAAGGGCTGCTGCACTTTATCAAATCCCCATTCTCCTTCTCAGAGTTTGATGAGTGTATCTTGGTCATATGACATACGTTTTCCTTTGAGAAACATGAAAAGACAACACATTAAAACAAAAATGTAGCAAAGTTCTGTGGAGCTACTGGCTGCTACATCTACATCATCTATATGCATCGTTGTTTCCATAGAATGTAATTAAAAGTCAGGTTTTGAAGCCTCGTGCTTTAGACACAGTTGTGACATTACTCAATCCTGTTGTACCTTTGCCGCTTAGTTGTGTTAAGTGTGATATAGAAATGAAATGAGCTATGTTTGTGTGGGTGCTCTTCTTTAGGCCTGGACAAGATCGAGTTCCTGCAGAGCCACGAGAACCTGGAGATCTATCAAAAGGCCTTTGACCTGATTGAACACTACTTTGGTGTGGAGGATGCCAGCCTGGCTCCACAGGTGGACAAAGGTCAAAGCCAGTTTGTCTTCCAGCAACAGGATGGACCCATGGAAAGATTTCAGCTCTAACCCCAGCCCACAGCCCTTTCTCTTCCCCTGGTCTGCTAGAGACAGCAGCCTTCTGACCAGCAAACTCCCCAGACATTCACTTCTACGATGCCCACAAAAGAACACCTTATCTTGAGAGACAGAAAGCAGATTTGATTCTTGCTGTTTGAGACTGTGGGAGTCTGAATGGAGGCTCCGCTTTGCTGGTTCTTTCCCATGCCGTGAAAAGCCAACTTTAGTGCGACATTATGATGTTCCTTTTACTTCCTGAGATGCTATTTGTATTGTTCTAAAGTATGTTAATGCTATTTGTGTTACACATTTGTGTTAGAAACGGCAATCTCCAATTTAGCGTCCATATCCTTTTAATTGTGCAAGCTACCCCTTCTCAGAAAAAAGGAAACAAAGGAAGGAAGGAAAGGAAAGCCCCAAATGAACAGATTAGCCAGGACATATTCTTTTTTTGTACTTAATTCTAGTTGAAATCCAGTTTTAAATAAAATCCTTGGTGTTCAGATACAGTGTCAAGTGGCTGACCTGGCTGTTGGGAATGAAAATACAGTACTGCCGAATGTCCTGGTGTTGTCTCATGTAAAGTCTAAAGCATTTGCAAAAGCACTTGAGGTTCTTTTATCCTCACCTGTGGATTTAGAAAGGCTTTCGAGCATCTGGACACTCTGGGTCTTTAATTTATTTGTCTTTTGAGAACTGTTGGAGGTGTTTATCTTTGTTTTCTCCACCCTCAGCTCTGAAAGAAGGCAGTGGCATTTAGCATTATGTAACTGGCCAACTGGCCCGAGTTAGTTTGATATTTGAAACAATGTTGGCTGTTCACTATTGTTATGCTACTTACTTTTAATTGATGTTCTTTATTTCAGACATCAGTATCAGGGAAAGAAAGACATGAGCTGTCTGTTACAAGATGCAGTGTGTGCAACAAGCAACAATCTTGCTAGTTAAATTAAATTCTTTCTGTTTTGTAGTTTGACACTGAACTAGTAACGTATCTTCAATAATTGTCCAGGCCTGCAATCGTTTTCCTTATTTGAAAGGATTAGTATAATTTCTATATTGTAAACACATATAGGTAATTGTAAAGAAAGTATTTAAGTGGATATGGGAGGGTCTGAAATGCAATTTGCATGTTTTCTGGCTGATATGAAGAAAAAATATATATTTTCATCCCCTTCTGCTGTCTGAACCTCTGCCGGCCTGCAAACTCTCCTGGGACATTCCATGTTCTGCATTTTGTAGATTAAATTTGAAGATTGCAACAAAAAAAAACTGCATCAAAGTGAGGATTTTTTCCCCTTCTATTAGATGAACCATGATTTGATTGTGATGAAAATCTTTAGTACAGCAACATTCATTGTATTAAACAACCAACCTTAAATGCAATCTAATCTAACTTGACTTGGAATTGAAAATAAGAATGTTTACCAATCGGGAATGAAACTGGTCACGAATGATCGGTGATCTAACAGGTTGCTCTGTTATTGATTCCAATCATCTTTGGAGTTACTTTAGTCTTTTTCTATCAAGGGCCAAGCTTGACCACCCGGTCCCCAATGGTCACCATCTCTTCCTCCAACATATTGGGTCTCCAATTTAGGCAGAGTGCACGGTGGTTAGACGCAAAGTCCCTCCTGCAGTTGCTCCTCAATCTCGGACTGATAGTCTGTGGGCAGAAAAGCTTCAAGGAAAGCACTTATGAACTCTTCTTAGATATTTTGGTGCGATCAGCTAACCACCACAGTTGTGCAGTCCCCTTTAGAACAGCATTGAGTGTGCCTAAAAACACTTGACACTCAAAGGTCTGAGGGTGAGAAGATTCTCGCACAGCTCAAAATCTGTGACAGATGTAGAACTCCTTGGTTCACCTAACTGGGCAATCACCATTCTAATTGGTAATTTGGCCATGGCTGCAGGCAGGCATACAGCTTGGACTGTACTGACTGGGATGTCTTCAGGACTGCTACCATCAGTCTGGATGAGTACACAGAGGCTGTGACTTCCTACATCAGCTTCTGTGAGGACAGCTGTGTTCCAACCAGCACCAGGGTGAGCTACAACAACCCTAACCCTGGTTTACAGCGGAACTCAGAAAACTACGGCTGCAAAAGGACCAGGCGTTCAGGAGTGGGGACAAGGACTTGTACACAGAGTCAAAATACAGGTTTAGCAGGGCGGTGAGGGATGCTAAACAATTGTACTCTGAGAAACTGCAACACCAGCTCTCAGCAAGTGATTCTGCGTCGGTCTGGAGAGGCTCAAACAGATCACCAACTACAAGCCCAAAACCCCCCACTCCATGAACGACCTCCGCCTGGCAGACGAGCTGAATGAGTTCTACTGCAGATTTGAAAGACAATGGAATAGTCCTGACGCACCCACAGCCCCATCAACAGCCCCATCAACCAGCCACAGACCACGAGCCACAGACCACCAGGCCTTCTGGTCTTTGACCTTCTGGCTCAGGTCGGCCCTGGTCCAGCCCCTAGATATGCTGCTATAGGCCTAGACTGCTGGGGAACATTTTAGGATACACTGAGCTCCTCTCTCCTCTTCTCTCAATCATTTTCTCCTCTCTCTCCTTCTGGATGAATTAATGTCTCTTTAATGCTCATTACTAACTCTACTTCCTCTCAGGAGCCTCTGTGCTTCCTCTCCTCAAGCTTCATGGATCGTGGCTGTCTGGATCCGGTCCTGCTCCCTACCATGGTGGCCCTGATGATGCCCCTCATCTCTGCCTCCGTCTGCTGACATGGATCGTGGTCCATGCCTACTACTCATTACATGAATAATTTCTGTGATATTCATTGAATGTGCTGTAACTCTGTTATGTTGATTCTGGTCACATGACATCTATTGCTTCTGTCCATCCGGGGAGAGGGATCCTCCTCTGTTGCTCTCCTGAAGGTTTCTTCCCTTTTTTTCCTGTAAAAGGGTTTATTTTTGACCCTTTTACCACAACATGAACATGAACATGACCACAACATGAACATGACCACAACATGAACATGACCACAACATGAACATGAACATGACCACAACATGAACATGACCATGACCACAACATGAACATGAACATGAACATGAACATGAACATGAACATGAACATGACCACAACATGAACATGAACATGACCACAACATGAACATGAACATGACCACAACATGAACATGAACATGACCACAACATGAGCATGACCACAACATGAACATGAACATGACCACAACATGAGCATGACCACAACATGAACATGACCACAACATGAACATGAACATGACCACAACATGAGCATGACCACAACATGAACATGACCACAACATGAACATGAACACAACATGAACATGACCACAACATAAACATGAACATGACCACAACATGAACATGAACATGACCACAACATGAACATGAACATGACCACAACATGAACATGACCACAACATGAACATGAACATGACCACAACATGAACACGAACATGACCACAACATGAACATGAACATGACCACAACATGAACATGACCACAACATGAACATGAACATGACCACAACATGAACATGACCACAACATGACCACAACATGAACATGACCACAACATGAACATGAACATGACCACAACATGAACATGACCA
The DNA here is from genome assembly GCA_023566465.1 of Cottus gobio. NCBI lineage: Eukaryota > Metazoa > Chordata > Actinopteri > Perciformes > Cottidae > Cottus > Cottus gobio. The sequence continues at coordinate 213,690 of CM042221.1, forward strand.
CAACATGAACATGAACATGACCACAACATGAACATGACCACAACATGAACATGAACATGACCACAACATGACCACAACATGAACATGACCACAACATGACCACAACATGAACATGACCACAACATGAACATGAACATGACCACAACATGAACATGACCACAACATGAACATGACCACAACATGAACATGACCACAACATGAACATGAACATGACCACAACATGAACATGACCACAACATGAACATGACCACAACATGAACATGAACATGACCACAACATGAACATGAACATGACCACAACATGAACATGACCACAACATGAACATGACCACAACATGAACATGACCACAACATGAACATGAACATGACCACAACATGAACATGAACATGACCACAACATGAACATGACCACAACATGAACATGAACATGACCACAACATGAACATGACCACAACATGAACATGAACATGACCACAACATGAACATGAACATGACCACAACATGAACATGACCACAACATGAACATGAACATGACCACAACATGAACATGAACATGACCACAACATGAACATGACCACAACATGAACATGAACATGACCACAACATGAACATGACCACAACATGAACATGAACATGACCACAACATGAACATGAACATGACCACAACATGAACATGAACATGACCACAACATGAACATGAACATGACCACAACATGAACATGACCACAACATGAACATGAACATGACCACAACATGAACATGACCACAACATGAACATGACCACAACATGAACATGACCACAACATGAACATGACCACAACATGAACATGACCACAACATGAACATGACCACAACATGACCACAACATGAACATGAACATGACCACAACATGAACATGACCACAACATGACCACAACATGAACATGAACATGACCACAACATGAACATGACCACAACATGACCACAACATGAACATGAACATGACCACAACATGAACATGACCACAACATGAACATGAACATGACCACAACATGAACATGAACATGACCACAACATGAACATGACCACAACATGAACATGACCACAACATGAACATGACCACAACATGAACATGACCACAACATGAACATGAACATGACCACAACATGAACATGACCACAACATGACCACAACATGAACATGAACATGACCACAACATGAACATGACCACAACATGAACATGAACATGACCACAACATGAACATGACCACAACATGAACATGACCACAACATGAACATGAACATGACCACAACATGAACATGAACATGACCACAACATGAACATGACCACAACATGAACATGACCACAACATGAACATGACCACAACATGAACATGAACATGAGACGGAACGAGAAAGTCGTGCTTCATGTGGGATAAGAGTTCAAAACCTCTTTCTGTTGCCAAACCCTGTCGTTGTCTGGCAGACGATGACGATGATGCAAAAACAGCTGTTAAACACGGACAAAACAATATCATAAATGCTGAGTAGAATACACGATCAATAGCAAATGGGCTGAACTGTAAATTATTTTGAATCTTCAGCGAGAAGAAACAAAGAAATAAAAGACACCAAACGTTTCCTCACTGCTCTGCACATGCTGCTTGAAGGAGAGATACTGTGGCTCAGTGGTTAGCAAGTCAGTCTTTCAATCAGAGGGTCAGTGGTTCAAACCCTGGCTCAGCCAGTCCATGTCGTTGTGTCCTTGAGCAAGACACTTAACCCTCATTGCTCACCGTTGCTGTGTCTACTGTCTACTGTATAGCATGTAAGTCGCTTTGGATAAAAGCGTCAGCTAAATGTAATGTAAAAAGAGCGTTTTGTCAAGTATTTATTGACGTTAGCAGTATATTGAACAGGCACCAACAGAGTCACCTACTTTGTCGTTCAGTCTAATGCTGTGTTCACACCGAACGCGACGCGAATTTTTCGCGCGACCAGATTACATGTAAAGTCAATGCACAGACGCGTTTGGTTGCGACAGACGCGAAATTTCGCCGGGCGGCGCGTTAGACGCGTTTGGCGCGGCGCGTTTGACGCGAAATTCGCGTGAGTTGAAATTTTCCAACTCGGGCGAAAATTCGCGTCGCGAAAGCCAATCAGCGTTGAGAAGCTCTGCGCGTCATCACCGCCGTCCTGCCGGTTTGAATCAAACAGCTGCTGATCCACCAGAAGTAGCGCTGGCAGCGGCCGTCATTCAGACGCTGTTGTGCGGCTACGGATGATATTATGAACCCGGACACGGGGGCGTTTGATGGTCCGACATTAGAGGGACTTCCACAAGAAGGTTAAAGCAGAACTAGTGGTTAGTTTAATGGTGGATGGCGGAAACGGTACTGTTTTTACGGAGATAAGCCACGGAGATAAGCCCCGCCCGCGTTAAAGCGAATTTGCGTTGACGGAAATTAACCACATAAAGTCGAGCGAGTCAACTCACTCGAGTAACGCGACGCGAAATTTCGCGTCGCGTTCGGTGTGAACACACCATAAGTGTCCTCGGCATCTCAAGCACATCCTCACGAACAGGTATCGCATGTTACAGTAAACTGCTGTTCCGTTTATAGTCTCTAAAAAGAGAACCTTAAAAGAATGTGACAGAGGGGCTAAGCGACCGAAATGTGTATTTCCTAGTTACTAAACACGGGTCCTGAGAGGCCACTCCTACGACACATCTGCCTCATGCACGCGAACATAAACCAGTTAACTCAAAAAACAGTTAATCTCGAACACCGGTACATTATTTAATATTGATTAGTCTAATCTGTCCTAGTCTCTAATAACTGGTGGTGTTATAATTGCTGCTCTGTGACAGATCAGGATATTAAATCAGCAGAATTGTTTTAATCAATTAATCAACTAATTGTTTTGTTTAATGTGAGAAAATAGTAAAATATTAGTTTCCAACAGTCCAAACTGACGTCTTCAGATGTTTTGTCCAACCAAGAGTTTAAAACCCAAAACCTCAAAAGCATAAATACATAAATAAAAGCGGGAACTTGCAAATATTTGCCAACTGAATAAAGATTATTTTACATGAAAAGATCCCATCTACCTAAAACTCTTTCACACCTGGGGGGTAACAATAAATATACATTGTATGTTTCTACCATTTAGAAACAGAAAATAAACATTAACGTCAGCATGGACAATAAAAAAAAGATAATTCATTTGGTGATTTAGTTTTTATTATATTTGTGTCATGTTCTCAAGACCACAATGAGCCAGCTGGAGGAGGAGGATGATGATGATGATGATGGCTGCTGTGTATAACATTGTTACTCTAAACATGTGTATTGTTGAATCATTAAATAAGTTTAATTCTGAGATTGATATGTTAATTATTAACTTGTAAAGATCCCAGGTTAACCTAAATAGCTAAGTAAAGATCCTAGGGGGATCTAAATGACTAAATGAATGTTGGGTTTGGTTTGAGGATTCAGTAACATTTATTTATGCTTATTTTGAGAGAATGACATTGAGATTTATTTGTAACTAATTCATGGGTTTTGTTTGGGTATTTTATAGGTTATCAACCTATTCTGTTCCACCCTTATGGAAATAAAGAATCATAAAGTGAACAGTTTTGAGTTGTCCTTTGCGTTCATCAAGGATAAAGCAGTTTTTCAAGTTTGGGCAGAGCTGTGGTTGGTAAAAAACACACACAACTTGACAGTTGATAACCACACGCGGCAGTGAGAACAAGGATCAAAGGCCTGAAGTCAAGCTGTCGACGCAAAGGAAGAATTGACTGTAAACTCTTCACCATGGCAAAGGAAGCTCTTGGGAAAACAGTCAAGCAACTGAAGCAAGAGCGGACCTTAGCTAAAGCTGGTTTCACCAAGCAAGCAAACTACCTGAGCAAAGCTGCAGCTGGTATGATTAAGCATGAACTACAAGAGGAGTTCAGCAAGCTCAGTTCCCTGGCGAGAAATGTCAGTGATACTGTAGCAGTATAGAAATTAGGTTGGCTCGTTGCAGTTAATTGCGCCTGCTGACCACTGGGGCGGCAGTGTATAAGTGCGTCCTCCCCTCTTGCGCTTTGACCGCTGCATCATTTCCGGGTCGGGTGTCTGTCGGTGCAGGTAATGTTCCGCGCCACGGCTGCGGCTATTGCTCTGTTTCAGTCTATTTATTATCATGTCCCTATGTGTAAAGTCGGCGTGTTTTCACTGCAGAGCAACGACCGAGTGCTCCGTGTGGCGTACTCTGTTTGGCGTCCGGGTTCTGTCGAGCGGTGGTAAGTGTGTAATCTCCCTCTCTTCGTGTTAAACCGAATATTATTTTATAGCTAATACCAGTGTGGTTATGGGTAGATGTCTGCTGTCGTGTGGGGTCCCTCCCTCCTTCTGGCTGTACAGGTTTGACTCCGGAAACAGGTATGCTACCCTAAATCTAGCTCTCAATAAAATCTTGATTAATATAGCTTAGCTAGGCTAATTTTATGTTTATTAACAGGAGATGCTCCTCAGCCGTCCGAAATCTACAGGTGGGGATTGATGCGACTCCACCCAAATTGATTGGGACCGCTGCTGTTCTGTCTCCACTACTAAATGCTGTTAGATACAGTCTACTCGCTGCTGCTAAGGGGACCGCTTTGTTCGGGCCGTGAACCGCACCGCGTGTCGTTGCGGTTTGACACGGTTGTCGCTGGCCTTTGGCTCAAGTGGTGAATCACCAAAGACCAGACTTATCTTGTGTGCTCTTTTAAGGTTTTAGCCGACAACGGAGTAATCCTTGAGTGGTACTAATTGTTCCGTTGTCCTTATTCTATTTCTTTGAGGAGGGGTTGTACGCGGGTGGTGGTGGTCTTCCTTTTTTTTGTGTGCCGTGTTTGTTGTGGATTGGGGTGAACCTTTTTGTTTTAATTTTGTTTATTCTGTTCTCCTGGCCCCTCCGCCTGCCCAGTCCACCAGTGAGCCTCCATCCCTGATTAGGTTGTTTTTCTTATTTTTCTTCTTTTAAACTTATCTGTACTGATTACCACATTGTATATAACTGTCTTGTATCAAATAAACTATTAAGTGTAAACAGGGACTCACGTGTTCTGGCCTGATCGAGTGGAATGAACCTGTGCGCTTTAAATGGTCTTGGGCCTACCCCAAGTGGCGTTGTTGGCAACTTCAAAAACTCTCAGTATCATTAAAACCATTCGTCTCGCCACACTTGGCGTCGTTGGCAGGACTCACTCTTCTAACGGCAGAGACGTGTGGGTTCCCTGTGGGTTTTAGTTTTTTTGTGTTTATTCTTTTTTTTTTCTTTCTTTTTCTGGTGTACTAATGTTGGTTTCTTGTAGGCATTGAGGAGAATTTAGGGAGACAGAGCAGCAGTGGTTTCCAGTGGATCTTCGTGCCGGTTTTGGTGAGATTTGGTAAACCCGGTTGGCTGTAGGTGGTGGTTTGAGTTTATTGTAGCCATGGAGGAAGAGTTACAAGAACTTAGAACTCTGATAACACAGTTAAGGGTTGATAATGAGCGGCTACGACAGGAACAGGCTGGTACTAGTGCCTTGCCGTCTACCTCTGTTGCGCCCCCTGCTACCACTTCCACTTCCAGCATCCCGGTAACAGAGTGGCTTGTGTTTGTGCCCCGTGATAGGAAGTGTCCTGTTTTTAGGGGAAGAACAGGTATGGGATTGAGTGAGTGGAGGGAGGAAATAGAGGCGTGTATGAGGTCCCGACGGTTATCCCAGTCTGACCGTGCCTTTTTCCTGTTTGACCACTTAGAGGGTGAAGCTAGGGAGGAGCTAAAGTATCGCTCTAGCACGGAGAGAGAGGACCCCGATAGAGTATTGGCCATTTTACAGGAGCTGTACGGGTGCGCGGAGTCTTATGTTGCTTTGCAGGAGGCTTTCTTCTCCAGAAGACAGCAGGAGGGAGAGACTCTTCAGGAGTTCTCCCTCGCTTTGATGGGTCTTATGGAGAAGGTGAAACAGCGTGCACCTACTGGTGTGCCAAATGCAGAAGCCCTTTTGCGAGATCAATTTGTTGAGCATGTGCTGGACAGTTCCCTGCGTCGTGAGTTAAAGCAGTTAGTGCGCAGACAGCCCAATTACACCGTGCTTGCTGTTAGAGCAGAGGCGATCCAGTGGGAGCTTGAAGGTCTACCCGGCGGTGTGAGGGGCCGCAGTCATTCTGTCCCCTCAGTGTTTGGTGTCCAGTATGGCGTTCAAGGTAACCCGCAGGGTGTTGTCTCTTCTCCCCCGGTGTCAGAGATGGGTGAGATGAAGGCGATGCTCCAGCGTCAGCAAGAGCAGCTTAACAAGCTCACAGAAAGCATTGCTCTGCTGCAGGTCTCTCACCAGCACAGTCATCCACCTCGTACTGGCCCTATGTTATGCAGGCGCTGCCATCAGCCTGGCCATTTTGCGAGGGAGTGTAGGCAGTATACTCCTCGCCCGCAGTCCCACTCACAGCCTCGATCTAATCCTGGTGAGCAGCCTCAGTTTGCTTCGGGGTCGGAAAACTAGTGCCCACCGAGCTACAGAGCCACAGTTCGGGTGGGGCCGCTACGGGCTCACGAGTTCTTCCAAGTAACTCGGAGGTTTCTGAGCTGATTGCATCGTGTCCCCATTTAGCTGTGGACATGGGTGGAGTGAAGGTTCCTTGTTTGGTGGATACTGGTTCCATGGTGTCTACTATTTCGGAGAGCTTTTTCCACCAGCATTTTGAGCCTTGGGGTCAGGAGCGCCTCCGATCATGTCATTGGCTACAGCTTAGAGCTGCTAACGGTTTGGCGATCCCCTATATTGGTTATCTGGAGCTAGAGGTACAGCTTTGTGGCAAAGTGATGCCCCACTGTGGAGTGTTGGTGGTAAAAGACCCCTTGGGTGGTGTGCCGGTTCAGGTGCCTGGTGTTCTGGGGATGAATGTTATCGGGAAATGCTACAAAGAGCTCTTTGGGCAGCATGGCTTGGCGCTGTTTACTCAGCCCTGTGTTTCTGAGGCCCCGGGGCCTATTGTGCAAGCGCTGCAGCAGTGCCATTGTGCAGAGGTCCCTCAGGACGGTCCAGGAAAGGTAAGGGTCAGGGGTAAAAAGGTTTGGCGGATTCCTGGTGGTGTCATGAAGATCGTGGCAGCCACATGCTCTGAACAATTCTTTGGCTCCACAGTGTTGTTTGAGCCCTTGGAGTCTGGTTTGCCGAGTGGCTTGCTCGCTTCTCCTGCCCTAGTTCAGGTAATTAGGGGCACAGCCTATATACCGGTGGTTAATGTAGGCGCTGTTGAGGCAGTGTTGCATCCCCGCACAGTCATTGGCACACTGGGCACTGTCAATGTTGTTAGCCTTCCGGCAGGAGTTACCGAGGTGCCGTTTGGTAGGGCGACCATGTCCTCTCACACAGCTTCCCCTACTGTATCACAGCAGATGGGAGAGATGGACCTGTCGTCCCTGTCTGCTGATCAGCAGAGTCAGGTGAGGTCTTTGCTTGAACAGTACACCTCTGTCTTTTCAGCTCACGATGGGGATTTGGGTTGTACTAACCTCATCTCCCATGACATCCCCCTGGTTGATGACATCCCGGTCAGGCAACGCTATAGGCGTATTCCACCCTCAGATTATGAGGTTGTAAAGGAGCACATTAACCAGCTGCTCTCATCACAGGTGATCCGGGAGAGCAGCAGCCCCTATGCCTCCCCCATTGTGTTAGTGAGGAAAAAGGATGGTAGTCTGCGCATGTGCGTTGACTACAGACCATTAAATAGCAAAACCAGGAAAGATGCCTTTCCTCTGCCACGCATAGAGGAGTCCCTGGATGCGTTGTCGGGTGCCTGTTGGTTCTCTACCCTGGACCTGGCCAGTGGTTACAACCAGGTATCAGTTGCCGAGGCAGATCGGGCAAAGACAGCCTTCTGTACACCATTCGGGTTGTTTGAATGGAACCGGATGCCCTTTGGGCTCTGTAACGCCCCCAGTACCTTTCAGAGGCTAATGCAGCGTATTTTTGGGGACCAACAATGTCAATCCCTCTTGTTGTATCTTGATGATATTGTCGTGTTCTCATCAACAGTGGAACAACATCTGGAGCGATTGAAAGTAGTGCTAGGCCGACTTCGAACTGAGGGCCTTAAGGCCAAGCTAAGTAAATGTGCCTTCTTTCAGAAGGAGGTACATTACTTGGGCCACGTGATTTCAGGTAAGGGTGTCTCTACCGATCCAAGAAAAATTGAAGTGGTAGCCAATTGGCCGATTCCCACCACCGCCTCAGAGTTGCGGTCTTTTCTTGGTTTCGGCAGTTATTACCGGCGTTTTGTGGAGGGTTTTGCTGAGTTGGCAGCACCCTTACACAGGGTTGTGGCCGAGGTTGGTCATGCTAAGATGGGTAAGAAACCCGAGAGTGGGTTTATCAGGCTTTGGACTGATGAGTGCCAAAGGAGCTTTCAAGCTCTGAAAACTAAGCTCACCACTACACCGGTGTTAGCCTATGCGGATTTTTCCCTCCCTTTTATTTTGGAGGTTGATGCGAGCCATGGTGGCTTGGGGGCGATGCTCTCTCAGGAGCAAGCAGGAAAAGTGAGACCCATAGCCTATGCTAGTCGAGGCTTGAGGCCCACAGAACGGAACATGGTGAATTACAGCTCCATGAAGCTTGAGTTTTTGGCCCTTAAGTGGGCCATGACGGACAAATTCAGAGAGTACTTGTTGGGTAATAGGTGTGTGGTTTATACCGACAACAATCCCCTTAGCCATCTGTCTTCTGCTAAACTGGCTGCCACTGAGCAGCGATGGACAGCCCAGCTTGCATCATTTGATTTTGAACTTAAGTATCGATCAGGGAGGAGCAACAAGAATGCTGATGCTCTCTCTCGTCAGCATCCACCTGGCCCGCAGGATGTGGAGGTGATGCTTCCTAGCACTGCAATACCCCAGCCCTTGCGGCAAGCTTTGGGGTTGAGAAAGGTGGAGGTAACCCAAGCGGCTATTGCAGCGTTGCCACAACACACCTCCACAGAGATTTATGCCCTTCAACAGGCTGACCCCGTTATTCGGGAATTGTTGGAGTTTTGGGACCAAAAGCGGCGCCCCAATCATGAGGAGCGGGCACGGCTGTCCCAGGTAACGTTGTCCCTTCTCCGACAGTGGGACCGTCTGATTGAGAGGGATGGAATCCTTTATCGTCAGATGTTCCGCCCCGATGGCGCCGAGGCTGTTCTTCAGCTGTTGCTTCCTGGTATGTTGAGGAACGAGGTTTTGACCCAAGTCCATCAGGAGCATGGGCATCAGGGAGTGGAGCGGACATTGGCGCTCCTTCGGTCTCGGTGTTACTGGGCCGGCATGTCGTCCGATGTAGCCCAGTGGTGTCAGACATGTGAGAGGTGTCAAACTGCTAAGGATGTTCACCCGATAGCGCGTAGCTACATGGGGCATCTGTTGGCGTCTCGCCCCAACGAAGTCCTTGCCATTGACTATACTACTCTGGAGCCTGCCCAGAGTGGTGTGGAAAACATCTTGGTGATGACAGATGTTTTCAGTAAGTACACGATAGCTGTCCCTACTCGAGATCAACGTGCCCCCACTGTGGCTAGGGTTTTGGTGGCGGAATGGTTTTACAAATTTGGCGTTCCTGCTCGGTTGCACTCCGACCAGGGCCGTAATTTTGAGAGTTCTCTTATTCAACAGCTTTGCAGTTTGTACGGTGTGGTAAAAACCCGCACTACCCCATACCATCCAGCTGGGAATGGTCAGTGTGAGCGGTTCAATAGAACCCTCCACAATCTGCTGCGTACACTGCCTGTGTCTCGAAAGCGGGACTGGAACGCATGTTTGCCTCAGGTGCTATACTGTTATAACACCACGCCCCATCAGGCCACTGGAGAGTCCCCCTTTTTCTTAATGTTTGGCCAGGAACCTAGGCTGCCAGTGGATTTCTTGTTGGGTAGAATCGAGAGTCCTGTTAGTGGGACTGTTCATGAGTGGGTTCAGGAGCATCAGGCCCGACTACAGGTGGCATTTGAAGGTGCAAGGGAGCGCTTGCAATATGCGGCTGACCGCAGAAAGCAAACCCATGATAGGCATGTTAGGGACCTGCCACTGAGTGAAGGTCAATTGGTGTTCTTGCGTGACTTTAGTGCAAGGGGGCCCCATAAAACCCGGGATCGGTGGAGCTCTGTGAGGTATCGAGTGTCGAGAGCACCCACGGAGGGTGGCTCAGTGTACACCATTGTGCCAGCAAGTGGCCCGACCAAGGTCAGGCGGGTTCACCGCAACATGCTGAAGGCGGTGGTGGGGTTGGACCCCCTTGGCAGTGCCCCTCCCCATAGTCTGGCTGAGGAAGGATCACCCTCTGCGGATGAGCCTTCGATTGAGTATGACTTGTGGGTTGTTGGACAACCGCCCTCGGTGCACCCTTCTGCTTTGCTCTCTAACCGATCGACTCTGAATCCCTATCAACTGCCAGAGCCACCGGACCCAGCCTCGCCGGGGTGTAACCCCCCCACGACTTCATATGCTGGAGTAGCGCCACTTCGGGCGGCTTCTCCAGTTGGCGGTCCTGGCCCCAGCTATGAAGCCCCACGTCGGACCACCCGGTTAACCGCTGGCCACCACGCTAATGTGCACCATCTTCCACGGCCGGTGGCGCTGGCTAATCCTCCCGTTGTTGTGGCTAACGCTGTTTGTGCTCTGTTTAGACCTTGGAGTTAATTTGGGGCAACTGCTTTGATTTGTCCATCGTCGGGGCGTCGATACAAGAAGTGGGGGTAGAATGTAGCAGTATAGAAATTAGGTTGGCTCGTTGCAGTTAATTGCGCCTGCTGACCACTGGGGCGGCAGTGTATAAGTGCGTCCTCCCCTCTTGCGCTTTGACCGCTGCATCATTTCCGGGTCGGGTGTCTGTCGGTGCAGGTAATGTTCCGCGCCACGGCTGCGGCTATTGCTCTGTTTCAGTCTATTTATTATCATGTCCCTATGTGTAAAGTCGGCGTGTTTTCACTGCAGAGCAACGACCGAGTGCTCCGTGTGGCGTACTCTGTTTGGCGTCCGGGTTCTGTCGAGCGGTGGTAAGTGTGTAATCTCCCTCTCTTCGTGTTAAACCGAATATTATTTTATAGCTAATACCAGTGTGGTTATGGGTAGATGTCTGCTGTCGTGTGGGGTCCCTCCCTCCTTCTGGCTGTACAGGTTTGACTCCGGAAACAGGTATGCTACCCTAAATCTAGCTCTCAATAAAATCTTGATTAATATAGCTTAGCTAGGCTAATTTTATGTTTATTAACAGGAGATGCTCCTCAGCCGTCCGAAATCTACAGGTGGGGATTGATGCGACTCCACCCAAATTGATTGGGACCGCTGCTGTTCTGTCTCCACTACTAAATGCTGTTAGATACAGTCTACTCGCTGCTGCTAAGGGGACCACTTTGTTCGGGCCGTGAACCGCACCGCGTGTCGTTGCGGTTTGACACGGTTGTCGCTGGCCTTTGGCTCAAGTGGTGAATCACCAAAGACCAGACTTATCTTGTGTGCTCTTTTAAGGTTTTAGCCGACAACGGAGTAATCCTTGAGTGGTACTAATTGTTCCGTTGTCCTTATTCTATTTCTTTGAGGAGGGGTTGTACGCGGGTGGTGGTGGTCTTCCTTTTTTTTGTGTGCCGTGTTTGTTGTGGATTGGGGTGAACCTTTTTGTTTTAATTTTGTTTATTCTGTTCTCCTGGCCCCTCCGCCTGCCCAGTCCACCAGTGAGCCTCTATCCCTGATTAGGTTGTTTTTCTTATTTTTCTTCTTTTAAACTTATCTGTACTGATTACCACATTGTATATAACTGTCTTGTATCAAATAAACTATTAAGTGTAAACAGGGACTCACGTGTTCTGGCCTGATCGAGTGGAATGAACCTGTGCGCTTTAAATGGTCTTGGGCCTACCCCAAGTGGCGTTGTTGGCAACTTCAAAAACTCTCAGTATCATTAAAACCATTCGTCTCGCCACAATACAAATGATGACTACGCGGCTGGCCTACTGGCTGAAGTGGGAACTAAGGGAGATGAGGAGGTCAAGCTCGACAGGCACCAGCAGGCTGATCTTGAAAGGACAATTGAAGAGTGCGACATGAAACTGGAGGACATCCGTGAGGCGGTCCAACTCAACCTCTGGCCAAGATATGGTAAAGAGGAGGTAGACTTTGCAATCCAAGAAGCGGAGAAAGCCTGTGAGAGAGCCAAGGAAATCCCTGTCACTGCTATCAACAGAGACGGCTATGAACTACAGCGAGGAAGCTAATCCATGATGGAAGGGAAAGCCTGAAAGAGTGGGAGAAATGGATCCCACACGATGAGACCGCGGACCTGAAAGGCAGAGTAAAAGATCTGAAAGTATTCGGCAGTAACCTTGAGGCCAAAAGGGCAGGATTCCTCACCGCACAGAAAATTGCAGAAGAGGAAAGAAGACTTACAGGACCTCAACAGATAGCAGTTCCACAACCAGTGGTGAGAATAAAGCCAACCAGTCTACCTAAATTCACTGGGTTTAGGAGGAATTTCCACAGATGGAGAGACTGGGAGAGTCTGCAAAAGCAGGGAGAGCCGACTGGTTCAGTGGAAGTGAAGAAGTTTCAACTCCTTGACAGTGTGGACGAGAGAATATGTAGAGACCTGCGCCTGTCAACATATAACAATGCTGAAGACATGTTTAGAGTACTCCAAAACAGATATGGAAACAAGCCAACAATTGTCTTGGAGATAATTGAGGACCTGGAGAGGATCCCTCCTTTAAAGTCACACCAACCAAGGAAGGTAATTGACCTAATTCAAGCTGTGGAAAAGGCCCTGAATGACCTCACAGAGCTCGAGAGCAGCGGAGCCATAAAAAATCCCCTTGTCATCAGATCCATAGAGGGCAAACTGCCGGATAACATGAAGAGGGACTGGCTGACACTCATGGTCAATCCCAGAAATGGGGTCACACCTGACAATCACTTCGACAGCCTTCTAGAATTCTTAAAGACACAAGAGGACATTCTAGAGAAACTAGACCAGTTGGGTGTAAGAGAGAACCCTGAAAAGAAAGCTACGTACCCGGAGAAGCGGTATGCCTCCACAAGGTCCACGAGAAAAGGAGGATGTGTTGTGTGTGGAGATGAAAAGCACCGTGAGAAGATCTTCTTTTGTAAGCAGTTCAAAGAACTAAAGCCTGGTGAGAAGCTGAATGCTGTCGAAAGACTGGGAGCATGCAGAAGATGCCTCAGATGTCATGGAGAGGATGATGAATGTACGGACACTTACCTGTGCAGAAACAGAGACTGCAGAAGAGGAGGCTCCTCAAATCACCATTTCTTCCTCTGCCTTAAAGGAGGGGTCAAGGGGAAAGAATATGTGAAAGTGGAAAAACCCAGCACCAGGAGGCAAACATTCACAGAGGAGCAAGAGAGATTAATATGTGATCTTACCCCGGACATGGCAGAGCAATTCAGGAAAGCTTTCACCAACATGGCTGCAAAATCACACTGCACTGGAAGAAGCCTTCCTGGAATAATGGACTCAAGCACACGTGAATTACCAGTTATTCTTATGCTTCTCGAAGTAACCACTAACGCAGGGCAAAAAATTGGGACTCTCATTGACTTGGCATCAGACACCAACTACATCACTCACATAGCTGCCAGGAGACTGAAGCTTCGCAGTGAAAGGATCGCGCTCGTCGTCCATGGAGTTGGTGGCATGGCCATGAAGGTAAAGACAAGAAGATACTTACTCAAGGTAAGAGTCAAGACACCGAGAGGCACGGAGAGAGCTCATGAGCTGATCGGTTATGGGTTGGATGAAATTGCAAGAGTTCACAGAGTAATCAAAGCACACCAACTCAAGAAGTTCTTCCCCGATACCAACCTGGAAGATCTTCACAGACCAGAACATGTTGAGCTTCTCATAAGCCACCGTGAAGGAAGACTTGCTCCACAGAGAGTAAAGGTAGTAGGAGATCTTGTCCTGTGGGAGAGCCCTTTAGGAAAGACCGTTGGGGGAGCACATCCAGACCTCTGTGAAGTGGTGGACATGGGCCTGCACAATTCTGAAACTCATTTTGCACGATCAATGAGAATCACAGCAGTAAAGTATCAAGAAATTGCTGAGATGCAAGAATCTAGAGCTGAAACCAGAACCACTGTTATTGGCAGAGAGTTCTTGGACTGGTGGAAGTGGGACAGCATTGGTGCGGCCTGCTAACCCATGTGTGGAGGATGTCGTTGTGGTAACTGTCAACCAGGAGGCAAAGACATGACTCTTAGTGAAGAAAGAGAGCTTGAGATAATCAGGCAAGGTCTCAGGTATAGGGAGTCAGATGTGCATAGTCAGGAGCCTCACTGGGACACAAAATACCCTTGGATTGAGGATCCAAGTTCCCTGCCCAACAACAGAAGTGCAGTGGAAGCCACATTTCTGAGGACGGAGAAACAACTCAAGAGAGAACCAGATTGGCGTGCAGCATACACAACTCAAGTCCATGAGATGGTGGAAAGGAAGGCAGCAAAGAAACTCAGAGAGACCATTACCAACTGGAAAGGTCCAGTTTGGTATGTCAGTCACTTGATAGCACCAAACCCACACTCTGTAACAACACCTGTCCGACTGGTATGGAACAGCAGCCAGAGGTTTAGAGGAAGCAGCATGAATGACCTTCTCCTGAAAGGGCCCGATGTACTAAATCCCATTCGAGCGGTACTGCTAAGGTTCAGGAGAGGAATCCATGCTGCTCTCGGCGACATAAAAAAGATGTACAATTCTGTGTGGCTTGAAGACCTGGAGATGCACCTCCATAGATTTCTCTGGAGAGACAGTGAAGATGGAGAAATTGAGGAATATGCCATCACCAGGGTCAACATTGGCGATAGACCAGCAGGGTGCATCGCACAACTAGCCATGAGAGAGACAGCGAAGTTGCCCATGTTCACTCATCTGAAAGAAGAACGGAGAGTCCTTGAAGAGGATTCCTACGTAGATGACATCCTGACGTCCCATAATGACCTGGAAAAGCTAGACGGAACCACCAAGAAAGTCGAAGAAATTCTGAAGGCAGGTGGATTCTTCCTCAAGCCGTGGGTCCGATCAGGCCAAAGTGGGAGGCGAACATCTACATCAGAACATCCAGCATCGTCAGATGAGGTATTCATCCTCCCCAACCAATTGAGAGAAGGAGACAACAAAGCCCTTGGAGTTGGTTATTTAGTCGAATCAGACAAACTGTACCTCATGACCTCGATAAACTTCTCAAAGAGAAAAAAGAAGATGAGGATCAGTCAAAATCTCGTTGGAGAGGAGGTGAGAAGGAAGACTCCAGATCCACTGACTAGAAGACAACTGCTTAGCCAAGTAGCTAGTTTGTATGACCCAATAGGCCTTGCAACACCTGCCAAACAGAAAGGAGCCATTTTAGTCAGGAAAGCATTTCAAGAAACTGGAGGCAAATCTCTAACAAGAGACACATGGGACACACCTCTGTCTGAGAAACTTAGAGAAGAAGCAATCCACCTGTTTGAGGAGTATACATGCCTCAACCAAATTACCTTCCATAGAAGCCTAACACCAGTCAAAAAGATTGGAGAACCCTGGGGAATAACATTCTCAGATGGGAGCGACCAGAGTTATGGAGCTGTGGCATACCTCAGGTGGGAGACCGAGCAAGGCATCCTGGTCCGACTTGTTGAGTCCAAAGCCAAGCTTACACCACTTGACCAAAAGGGAGAGCCAGTGAAGGCTGAGGTCTGTGGTGCTGTGTTCGCTGCAAGACTCAGGAAGTACATTGAAAAGCACGGTCGGATGCAAGTAGAACGTTGGCACCATCTGCTAGATAGTCAAACTGTGCTGGGTGCGATCCAAAGGGACAGTTATGGGTACCAGACCTTTTTTGCAAACAGAGTGGGAGAGATCCAAAAGTCCACATCAGTTGAGGACTGGAGATGGATTCCAGGTGAGCAAAACATTGCTGACCTCACGACAAGAGGAGCAACCCCAGAGGACCTCAAAGAAAACTCTGTGTGGCAAAATGGCCCGGAGTTTCTGAAACGACCTGTGGAGGATTGGCCGACAAAGTCAGCCAAAGAAGTCGCTGCAGATGCCAGAGAAGGTATAAACAAGCTCCAAAGGAAAAGTTTTACAGCAGCACTGACCCGAGCGCCGATGGGAAAAAAACCCCAACATGCTCCACATACCACTACAATACCATCGTCTCCAACCTCTGCTGGAAAAATTAAAGACCTGCAAGGCAGCCCTAGCAGAAGAGGGCAGCAAATCCAAGCCCGGAGACCACCTTCTGATTCTTCAGTGGGGAAGATCCTTAACATCAGTAAGTTCAGCAGTTTAACTAGATTGACAAGAGTCATTGCCTGGGTGTGGAGAGCTGCCACAAGGTGGAAAGAAATGCTGGTCAAGGCCACCACCACATGCAAGCCAAAGAAGAAGGAAATTCCTTCAGCTCTTGAGATCAAGTCCAGAGTCAAGGAAGCTGCACTTACCATCATGGAGTGTGAAGATGCACTCAGGGATCTCTTCCTTGCAGCTCAAAAGGATGTAACCTTTCCAGACACTACACTCAGCAGGCTTTCTGTGGTCAAGGAGGAGAACACTGGACTTTTGCTCTGTGGAGGAAGATTCCAAATCTTTAATGAAGAAAAGACTGCAGTACCAATCTTGCCCTGCACATCATGGGTATCCACTCTTCTAGCTCAAGAAGCCCACAAGACAAATCATGAAGATATCGCAGGCACACTCCGAATGAGAAGGAAGGTATGGGTGGTAAGAGGCCGGAAACTAGCTCAGAAGATCGTTGATAACTGTGTGACATGCAGGAAACGTAAGGCCCGAAGATGCCAACAGATCATGAGTGACCTTCCATCGGAGAGAATAACACCAGCCAATCCATTCGAGTACACAACGGTGGACTTATTTGGACCTTATGAAGTGCAGGATGAGGTGAGAAAGAGAGTGAAACTTAAGTTGTGGGGAACTATGCACACAGACCTTGTCAGCGACCAGTCAGCTGAAGGTTTCCTGTTAGCCTACCAAAGATTCACAGCACTTAGAGGGCATCCAAGGAAATTGTGGTCGGATCCTGGGAAAAACTTTATCGGAGCCAGACCTGCCCTCAAGGAGCTCTACATGTTTCTGGATCGACTAGAGAAATCAAAGCTTGAAAACGAAGTTTCCAAGCATGGGACAGAATGGAGCTGGAGGATCCATCCAGCAGACTCACCTCACAGGAACGGAGCTGCTGAAGCTGCTGTCCGGACTGTGAAGCGGGCTTTACACAATCTGGGAAAAAAATGGAGTCTTCACATGGGGTGAATTTCAAACTTTCCTTTATATGGCTTCCAACCTCGCCAATGAACGACCTATTGATGCCAGGACCCAGAGCAGAGAGGACTGTGTAGAATACATTAGCCCAAATTCACTTCTACTCGGAAGAACCGGACCCAGAGGAGATCCAGGGACCTTTGACTTTGAAGGCTACTCATACAAGAGATTAACCCTCCCGTTGTCCCGAGGTCAAAATGACCCACGTACGCTTATACTTATGCCCCGGGTCAAAATGACCCACGTAAGCTTATACAGATACATATCCTCCGGGTCAAAATGACCCACGTCCGTTTTGCGTTTCTCTCCCCCCAACCCTGCCCTTATCCCGGGGTCAAAGTGACCCACGTACACTTATACACATACATATCTCTCGCTTTATGCCCCGGGTCAAAATGACCCACGTAAGCTTATACGTATACATATCTTCCGGGTCAAAATGACCCACGTCCGCGTGTGTGTGTGTGTGTGTGTTTCTCTCTCCCAACCCTGCTCCTATCCCGGGGTCATAACGACCCACGTACGCTTATCCCTCCCGTTTGTCCCGAGGTCAAAATGACCCACGTTCGCTTATACACATACACATCTCTCGCCTCATCCTCGGGGGTCAATATGACCTACGTCCGCTTATACACATACACATCTCTCGCCTCATCCTCGGGGGGTCAATATGACCCACGTCCACTTATACACATACACATCTCCCGCCTCATCCTCGGGGGGTCAATATGACCCACGTCCGCTTATACACATACACATCTCCCTCCTCATCCTCGGGGGTCAATATGACCCACGTCCGCTTATACACATCTCTCGCCTCATCCTCGGGGGTCAATATGACCCACGTCCGCTTATACACATACACATCTCTCGCCTCATCCTCGGGGGGTCAATATGACCCACGTTCGCTTATACACATACACATCTCCCGCCTCATCCTCGGGGGGTCAATATGACCCACGTCCGCTTATACACATACACATCTCCCGCCTCATCCTCGGGGGGTCAATATGACCCACGTCCGCTTATACACATACACATCTCCCGCCTCATCCTCTGGGGGTCAATATGACCCACGTCCGCTTATACACATACACATCTCCCGCCTCATCCTCGGGGGGTCAATATGACCCACGTCCGCTTATACACATACACATCTCCCGCCTCATCTTCGGGGGGTCAATATGACCCACGTCCGCTTATACACATACACATCTCTCGCCTCATCCTCGGGGGTCAATATGACCCACGTCCGCTTATACACATACACATCTCCCGCCTCATCCTCGGGGGGTCAATATGACCCACGTCCGCTTATACACATACACATCTCCCGCCTCATCCTCGGGGGGTCAATATGACCCACGTCCGCTTATACACATACACATCTCTCGCCTCATCCTCGGGGGTCAATATGACCCACGTCCGCTTATACACATACACATCTCTCGCCTCATCCTCGGGGTCAATATGACCCACGTCCGCTTATACACATACACATCTCTCGCTTTATGCCCGGGTCAAAATGACCCACGTAAGCCTATACAGATATATATCCTGTGTGTGTGTGTGTGTTCTCTCTCCCAACCCTGCCCTTATCCCGGGGTCATAATGACCCACGTACGCTTACACGGATACACATCTCTCACTCTATCCGCCTGGTCAAAATGACCCACGTTCGTGTGTGTGTGTGTGTTTCTCTCTCCCAACCCTGCCCTTATCCCGGGGTCATAATGACCCACGTACGCTTACACGGATACACATCTCTCACTCTATCCCCCGGGTCAAAATGACCCACGTCCGTTTTGTGTTTTTATTCCCCCCAACCCTCCCGTTGTCCCGAGGTCAAAACGACCCACATCCGTGTGTGTGTGTGTGTGTGTGTGTGTGTGTGTGTGTGTCTCCACAACCCTCCCCTTATCCCGGGGTCTTAATGACCCACGTCCGCTTATACGGATACATATCTCTCACTCTATCCCCGGGGTCAAAATGACCCACGTCCGTCCATTTCCATTAATTTTCAACAATGTCATTTCGCCGATCACGAAGGTTACGAAACGCAGAGGCCTCAAAGGCCTCGCACGCATAAAAAAAAATAGTATAAAAATAAAAATGATCACAGGACACAGTCGTAACATTCGAAACTTTCGATTCGTTTATTTATTCATTTTTATTTAGGCGTCACAAGCAACGACACGCATCCTCCGACACGGGGGGGGGGGGGGGGGGGTCAGGGATCGAACCGCATGCGGCGGATAGTACGCCGGAGCCTGTCCGCCAGCTCCGCGGATCTCCGGCGACACTGCCAGCCGTGATTCCCGGGCAAGCGGCCGCACACGTAACACCACGGACGCGCTTCCAGCGTCACGTAAATCCAATCCGTCGGCGGCAACGCGGCGGGGAGATCCTTCCAAGCGGCCGGGGCCGGGGCCCCGATCGCGTTCGGATGCGCGACGAACCCTCTGCGGAATCGCTCTTGCCCGATCTCGATCCTCAGACGCTCGGCGGTGTAGGTCGCCTTGAGGTACGCGCACCCTCCCCCGGCGTAGTAAGCGTGCTGATTCAGAAACGTGTCGCCCGGCTTCCAGGCAGAGAGTTCCAGGTGGCACATGGAACATCGGTGAGCGTCGCCTCCGAGGGGTCCGACGCGCTCCATGGAGCCCGGCTCGCCCAACCACGCAAACCGACCCCATCGCGAACCCGAGCCCGCTGGGGTATCGGAGCGGACCGCGGGTTCGTCGTTTAACGCCTCCTCCTCCTCCTCCTCTCTGCCGGAGCCCGAGAGCCCGTCGCCGGGCGCGACGCTCGCCTCTCTCGCCGGTTTCGGCGGCGGCGGTGGTGACGGCGGTGGCGACGGAGGTGGCGTTCCCGCGCCTCCGTCCGCGGAACGAGCCCGGTCCGCCGTCCGAGACGACAGGTCGATCGGTGTGAACTCGTCGCCGGCCGTAATATTCTCGCCTCCGTTCGTGGCTTCCATCCGGGCGATGCGCATGTCCATGCCTGCGTCAAAGTACGGATCGATGCCGACGGCCACGTATCTTCCGTCTCTGCGGACGATGTTGGAGTAGACCGTGGGATCGTCGGTCGGCAACGGGCCGAAGTCACGGCCACTTGCAAACCACGCCGGCGGCGCGGCCCAAGCCGGCGGCGGAGCGCGGGCCACTTTCTGAGAACGCTTCCGTCGGGCCCGGCGGGCGATCACGGAATCGTCGCTGGCCGGCTCGTCCGCGCCTCCGTTCGCAGAGGACATGTCTGCTTTCCGATGCGGATCTGCCACGGCGTCCGTCGCGTCTCTCCTTTAAGTAGGCGATATCGCCACCTCCCACGAGACTGCACCTCGTCCAACCCTATCGTTTTTCTCCGTCCGACTTTTCGAGTCAGAGTCGGCTCACAGTCCCGGGTAAATGCTTTTTTTTTTTCTCTCTCTCTCTCTCTCTCTCTCTCTCTCTCTCTCCCTCCCTCCCTCCCTCCCTCTCCCTCCCTCCCTCTCTCTCTCTCTCTCTCTCTCTCTCTCTCTCTCTCTCTCACGGCTTTCGACAATCCGTTCGACTCTGACGTGCGTCGGGGCGGCTTGAGATCGAGCGGGCTGCGACACGAGGCGTTGACACTTTATAATAAGTACGCACTATTTAGCATTCGCGCAGCGGGAACGAGCAACGGGTTCGTCGGTCGCAAAGCGGTGCCGGTCGCCACTCCGCCAGAGTCGTCATGACCGCACGGCGCTTCACCAGAAGTCAGGTTCTCGACAAACGCGTGACACGGAAGAGGACGTGGTCAACATGTCGGAAGAAGAACGAGAAGCCGATGAAGAAAACGACGCCGTGAACGACGCGGCGGCGGCGGGGCGGCGGGAAGACGAGGGAGAAGGAGAAGGAGGAGAAGGAGGAGACGGAGAAGAAGGAGACGAAGAAGCAGAAGATGAAGCAGAAGAAGCAGAAGAAGAATTAGAAGAAGAAGAAGAAGAAGAAGACGAGGACGATGGGTCGTGTTCAGAAGAAGAAGAAGAAGAAGAAGAAGAAGAAGCAGCAGCAGCACCAGCAGCAGCAGCAGTCCCCCAGAGAGGCGAAAGACAGACCTTCCCGTCGAAAAACGGAGAAATATCGTGGTCCTCGGTAGCGTACGACCGAGAGGGACGCGCGTCGCCGAGCGCCGAGCCGACGCCCCCCGGGCCGACCGCGTACGCCAGGTACCGCACCGGCGACATCGCCTCGACGTTCCGCATGTTCGTCATGCCGGCCGTGGAAAGGATCGTCCTGGAGATGACGAATCTGGAGGGCTCGCGAAGATACGGCGACGGCTGGAAAGAGATGGACGAGATCGACCTGCGCTCCTACGTGGGCCTGCTGATCTTGGCGGGCGTGTACAGGTCCCGAGGCGAGGCCGCGGCCAGCCTGTGGGACGCCGAGAGCGGCAGGGCCGTGTTCCGCGCCCCGATGTCGCTCAAGCGCTTTCACACGTACTCCAGACTGCTGCGCTTCGACGACCGCGAGACGAGAGGGGCGAGACGCGCGACCGACAAACTGGCGGCCGTGAGAGAGGTCTGGGACGCGTGGGCGGAGCGGCTGCCGCTCCTCTACAACCCGGGGCCCGAAGTGACGGTGGACGAGCAACTGCTTCCGTTCAGAGGTACTCGCTCGGCCGGCTCTGCGTTTTTTGTGACGTCGATAATAATAATAATAATAATAATAATAATAGTGATGATAATAACGACGACGACGATAGTAATAATATACGACGATGCTCACGGACTCTCTTCTTCTCCTCCTCCTCCTCCTCCTCCTCCACTTCTTCTCCTCACCTGCTCTTTTCTCCAATCCTCCGCGCTCTCTCCTCTCCTCTCCTCTCCTCTCCTCTCCTCTCCACTCCACTCCTCTCCTCTCCTCTCCTCTCCTCTCCTCTCCTCTCTCCTCTCCTCTCCTCGAAACACCAAGGCCGTTGTCCTTTCCGGCAGTACATGCCCAGCAAGCCGGCGAAATACGGGATCAAGTCGTGGGTGGCCTGCGACGCCAGATCCAGCTACGCTTGGAAGATGCAAGTCTACACCGGGAAGCCGAGCGACGGACGGCCGGAGAGGAACCTGGGCACGCGGGTCGTGCTCGACGTCACGGAGGGACTGAGGGGGCGCAACGTCACGTGCGACAACTTCTTCACCTCGTACGAACTCGCGCGGCGGCTCCTGCTCAGGGACAACACCGTGGTCGGCACGGTTCGAAAGAACAAGCCCGAGCTCCCGCCGGCGCTGCTCGCGTCCCAGCGGAGGGACGTCTTCTCGTCGAGGTTCGCCTTCACGCCCGCCGCCACGCTCGTGTCCTACCTGCCGTGGAAGAGCAGGAACGTGGTGCTCCTGAGCACGCGGCACGCCGAGGGCGAGGTCAGCGATCGAGCGGACGGGAAGCCCGTCATCGTCCTGGACTACAACCGCAACAAAGGCGGCGTGGACAACCTCGACAAGGTGATCGGGACGTACAGCTGCCGGAGGATGACGGCCCGCTGGCCCCTGGTCGTCTTCCACAACGTCATCGACGTGTCCGCCTACAACGCCTTCGTGATATGGCGAGAGGTCAACCCCGACTGGATGCCCGGCAAGCGCAACAAGAGGAGGGTGTTCCTCGAGCGGCTGGGAAAGGAGCTCGCGTCCCCGTTCATGGAGAGGCGGGAGCGGCCGCCCCGCGCGCCGGCCTCCGCCGTGGTCGCGAAAGCCGCGGCCGAGAGGGCCAGGGCTCGCGACGGGCCCGAGGATCCGGCCGCCGACGACGCCGACCCGGCCGCCGCCGCCCCGACGCACGGGGCCGCGAGCAAGTGCAAGAGGTGTCAGATCTGCCCGCCGAAGAAGGACTGTAAAACGCACACCGTGTGCAGCGGTTGCAACAAGTACATCTGCAAGGGCTGCGCGCTGCCCTACTGCCCCGAGTGCGCGCTGCGATCGGCCGAGGTTTAGGGCCTTGCGTTGTCCGTCCGTCCGTCCGTTATCTGAACCGCTTATCCTCTTTGTGTGTTTGGGGAAAAAAAAAGAAAGGATAAGAAAAAAAGAAAAAAAAAAATATATATATATAGGTCTGTTAGACGCTGTCATTTCATTCGCCTCCGGACCTTCTTCGTTGACCTGCTGCTCCTGCTGCCGCTGCCGATGCTGCTGCCGCCGCTGCTGCTGGCGCTCCTGCTGCTGCTTTTGCTGGAGCATCCGGATGTTATAGCCGCTGCCGTCGCCGTCGCCCTTGTTGTTGTTCTGTCGTCGCTGTTGGCGTTCGCGTGGCTCGGAGTCAAAGCGAGATGTCGTCTCCGCGTCGTCCGGACGGGACCCCGACCGACCGTGGTCTGGATGTGCCTGCGGGCCGTGTACCTAACGGCGCGTCGGCTGACGCTCCCCGGCCCGGGGTACGGCGGACGGAGGGTCTCGCGGCCGGGAAGATCCCCGTCTCGCGGATAGACGTATTAGACGGCGAAAACGCCAATGCACCCCCGGGATGGACCGCTCCCGGCCCGCCGGTCTCTCTGTCTCGG